>NW_019384269.1:37690-65209 GCF_000648655.2 Copidosoma floridanum | reverse complement strand
TATTATTTAATTGTCATATAAAATAACGTAGGTATACTTTTTTTTATTAAAATATAGTTTTAGTACTTTAAATAATAAAGTTGTCAGTATCTTACTAACAAAATATTACGAAAAATGTTAAAAAGTGGTCTCTTACTTTAAAATTCATAGAATAGACATTTTCAAAAATTAATAAAAGTTCATGAACTGCGTTAGTCTTCGTAAAAAAATCCGCTAGCTGCACTAGTTTTCGTTAGAGTTCACGAGAACTGTTATTTTTCCTAAGACCTCCACATAATATATTGGTCTTCGTAACAACACCGCGACTAAGGCTTGTCTTCGTAAGGATTCTGCCAGCTTGATTACTTTTCGTAAGAAATCCATGGGCTACGCTTGTCTTCGTAAGTATCTCTGAGCTCTACTACCTTTTGTTAGAATTTATGAATACTGGTAGTAAGAGCCTGTGGGCTTATCTGTTTTTCGTAAGAGGCGTCGAAATGATACTAAAAAACTTTTTTTTAAATAAATATACAGTGGATTAACTATGTAAATTGTTTTGAAAATACGTTCTTACACTATTTCTTATCACGAAGTTTATAGTACGTTAACCTTTTTAAAATTATTACTATTAAATAAATATGTAAAAATTTATAAAAACATGCCTTATTTATGATGTACGTTAAAACTCTATTTCATGTGAAAATTGTTACATTTTAATAAAATTTGTTACACATTCTAGAGAAATGCCCCACACATTCTATTATATAATACAGGAAAATATTTTACAACTATATATAAACTTAAAGACATGATAATATGACTTACGAGGTAATTTCAGAGCATAACTATACTATAGTTTTATTTTTAATATTGTTATGCTCTAAACTCGCCTAGTGTGTTATATTATCATGTTCGTAACCATGACAAAGGAGCAAGTGGAAAGGAGAAAGTATCTATTATACATAGAAACTTATTATTTTTATTAAAATCTCGTAAATATACAAGACCAAGTGATTTTCCAAATATAACTGGTAGACTAACTTAAAATTAATGCCAGTTTCGGATGATATCATTAAAAATGATACATTTAGTAAGGTATTAGCATACGTTTATACCATCGAATTCCCAAACGCGTATCCTGATGAAAAAAATTATTACACCTGAACGGATTGAAGCAATAATTTCAGATTGAATTTATTCTAGAAATACAAAACTTACAAAATTAGTAATTGAATACATGCTTCACAGACCTCATACAGAACAAAGTCTTTGCATAATTGATAAAAAATGTAAGAAAAAATTTCCAAATCCTCTTACAAACGTAACTTCATTATGAATGAATGGTTACCCTAAATATGAAAGAGAAAGTAATACTTAGTAAAAACATGTTTATAAACTTTGGAGAGAAGATAAAACTGTAGTAGATGATTCGACGGTTATATTGTGTAATAAATTTTTGTTGATATAATGTAATTGTCATATTAACGTTGAATTCTGTGCATCTGTTCAAAACATGATTTATATTAATAATTACATACATAAATACAGTGACAGAGTATACACCAAAATTCAAAAATTAAAAGATCAAGACAAAGTAACACGTAATAAAATTAAAGGTTACGATGATGCTGAATATGTAGGTCCGATGTTAGAAGTTTGGAGATTGCGAGAATTTCGAATGTGTGGTATAAGTCATACAGTTGTAAATTTAGCTATTCATCTTGAAAACAAAAAAAAACTTGTATTCAAAAAAGTATGTAGATTTAATTATAACAATTAATAAATTATTCATTTGATTAACCGGTTTCTTAAATGATTGAATAGTTCTTTCTAAAATTTATAAATAAATTTTTTTTCATGCTACCTGATCTTTCGACTTTTAAGTGTTATAAATCTATTATGTTACACTCTCAGCCGCCTGCATGCTCACTCCAGTAGCATATGCTCCAAGGGAAAAATTCACAAAAGTATGTATTAGAAATAAAATATTTAGGTATTTATAAAGTCGGCCAAGGCCGTCAAGGTATCTTAGTAAAAAATAAAATAAGTCAGAATAACGAAAATGGCATTTGCATACACTTACAATGTTATTAATATATGTTTCCAGCAAACTGTATTCACTAACATTTATTCATCTATGTATTTGTTCATTCTTAAAGCTTATGTCTGATCGTAGTTTATTGATAAAATAATATGCATACATGTATGTGTCGGAATCTGCAAAAATCAGTAGAGTATCGGTAAGATTCCACAAAACTGGTGTAGCAGGGATGGTAAGGCTTATGAAAAATATAGTGTGAGGCAATAAGAGGTTGTAGGAGCACTGAAGATCTCTAGGGGTTTTGAGAGTAGTGGGAGTTCTGAACAAAAAGAAAGCTAAGTGAAAATGATGGGGGAAACGGCAGAATTTTACCATTTTTTTGAGGGAGGCGTCGGGGCCAACAGGAGTGTTAGAGGTGTTGGAAGGGCTTCATGGGGGACTGTGTTGAGTTTTGAGCTGTTCTATATATCTTTTATTATACGTGTATATGTACATATATCTTTAATTCATAGATTGTAAGATTGATTATATTTCCTTAGCTTATTTGATTCAAAAATTGTTTGTAATCAAATTAAATGTAACAAATCTTATTTGATTTAGTGATAAAAAAATGAGGTTTGATAATGAAGTTAATTAAAAAAAATGTAAATATATATATTTGTGTAAGGTGACGAGGACTTTATGTGCTTTTAGAATATATACTAATAAAATTAAAAAGTTATGAGAACAGTCCGCATAAGTACGATTTTGTCTTCATAATAACCTTTTTACATAATCATGTCCGCATAAGTCACCATTGATACATATATTTACTAGTCAGGCCCCGGGCGCCAACCCCCCCCCCCCATGTTTTAAAATCAGTCAAATACTTCGATTTTCAATTTGCTTCTCGGAGTTAAAAAAATAAAAAAATTTTAGTAAAGTTCATTGAAAATCAAAACAGAAATAGTGTAAATTTAATAAATATCTTTTTATAAATTTTTAAGATAATGTTTTGCCTCGGTTCTAATCGCAGAATATATCTAAGGAGATGAAATTTAAAAAACATTTTTAATCATTTTTCATCATTTTATTAATATTATAGTGTTTCTGAAAAAAAGGTCTAATAGGTTCTTTTAACTCCACTTTAACGTCCTTATATGGGATTCTAATTGGGCCTAATCTCAAGTACAGATAAAAATATTCAAAGAAGTAGCAAAAACAAAAAAAGTTGGTTATACTCTCTAGCCGTAATGAATCTCTCTGATCGTTAATCATGATTTTCAAATTATTTATAAACAAAAAGATAAAATTTTTTTATTAATGGCCCAGAAGGTTAAGAAAAAACTTTTCTATATAAAACGTTAATTTATTATTTAATTTCTCATGTAAAAAGAATTTTATTTCTAGCATAGACTAGTATAACATTAATATTACTTCTAAAAGCAATGACCACAGAACCATTTGTTAACCATAAGACTTGTACAATAAAGAAAGTTCGTTCTTGGAAGTAGAATCTGTAAAAAAAAAATAAAACAAGTGGATTTAATTATATGGAACGAGGCATCCATGATCCGAAAAAAAGCCTTAAAAACAGTTAAAAGAACGTCAAGTGATGATATTTATATATATATATATATAAATACTGGGGGGGCTTCGCGCATCTGCATGCTCCGCTCGATATCCTCATACCTATTGAATATCACTTAAATAATTTTCTTTTCCGGTTTTCCTTTTAAATTAAAGAAAATACATAAAACAAAGAGGACTAGAACAAATATTGGAGTGTTGCTAAGACGATGTGTTTAAAAATTATGAGGGGCTGAGGGGGTTTTCTAAAAAGTGTAAGGAGAACTTAGAGGAGGGTGCAAAAAGTTATTCAACTAATAATTACATGAAAACAAAAGGTGGGCTGAGGGGTCTCTTTAAAATTTAGTGGTCTTGTTGGGGAGAGTGGAGGGGCCAAAAAAAAAAGTTGATCTCAATAATAGATGATTTTGATCTCAACGGTAAAGCAGGTTGTAAATCAATCAAAATACTTGATGTAATTTACCTCAATTAATTCGTCGTTAAGTGGCAGTGTTTTAAACAAAAGCTAGTCAAAATGTTGCATAATATGAATACAATTTGAAATTTAACGGTGAAACAAGTTCAATATCGGTAAAAATACTTTAAGAACGTTTATCACACGTAGCGTTTTCTGTTCAATCTTCCTGAAATTTTCTGAGGACGTCCATTATGGTGTTAAAAAGTCAGATGTTAAATTTCAGACCGTCTTACAACACCGTTTTTGAAATTATATACGTTAAAAAAAAACATAAATTCAACACTCCATATTATAGAGGAGTCATATACAAATGGAATTTATAAGATAATGGTCTGTAGAATTCATCTAATTTTTTCTTTTACATGACGCGATACCATAAAACTTATTTAATTTTCAGTGGGATCGACAGTTTATTTTTGCAATAAAATACAAAAACTTTGTTAAGGTGTATGTATATGAGTATATTCTTCTATTTAAAAAAGTTGCTGGTGCTATCACCTGTTTGCTTCCTTCTCACTGCTCTCAAGTTTCCCCCCACCGCTAATTGTAACGAGCGTCCTTAAATGTAGTTTACGAAACTTAATTGGCTATTACGTTAAAATATTTAGAACGTTAGTTTTACTAATTGTATTATGGGGCATGGCTATTACATTTCATTGTATTAAAATTTAAATTAAAGAGCGGTGTTTGCTTTGGGTGCGTTCAGACGCAACGTTAATAGAAGTGTGCAATGCAATAAAAGCTATACTACCTAGAGAAGAGGGGGAAAAAGTATTGCCATTGCAGCCGAGAGCCATTGAACAGTGTGCCCTGATCACATGGAGCGTCAATACTTTTCTGCAATCCATTTGAAAGCACGAGTGCGAGAGAGAGGGCGAGTGATCCGTCATCTTTCTTGCACCCGTGCATTCATAGGATTGCAGATTGCTATTGATGCTTCATGTGAACAGGGCACACTGTGCAATTGTTTGCAGAGGAGGTAATGGACAGCTGTCTGTTTGAAATGTGTTTTGCACATATTTGTAGGTTATAATTAAAGTGGAGACGAATTAATTCGTTTGTAAAAAAAAAGTGGAAGTATGACTTCAATGACTTCAATAATTTACTATTTTGATGAAAGACTTTTATACCAAGTAATAATAATTTCGTAGCTTACTATGCCTGTAAACTTTTTCGGCATTAAAGTCATATTTCCACTTTTTTTACAAACAAATTAATTTGTCTCCACCTTAATTATAACCTACAAATATGCGCAAGACACATTTTTAACAGACAGCCGTCCATTACTTCCTCTGCAAACGGCAATTGCACAGTGTGCTCTGTTCACATGGAGTATCAATAGCATTCTGCAATCCATTTGAATGTACGGGTGCGAGAAAGATGACGGATCACTCGCCCTCTCTTTCGCACTCGTGCTTTCAAATGGATTGCAGAAAAGTATTGACGCCCCATGTGACCAGGGCACACTGTTCAATGGCTCTTGGCTGCAATGGCAATGCTTTTTCCCCCTCTTCTCTAGGTAATATTGCTTTTATTGCATTGCACACTCCTATTGACGTTGCGTCTGAACGCACCCTTAGTGGTAAGGATGCTAGTTACTGATACAACACTGTTCTAAGAGTCGTGGGTTAGTTTCCTGGTGAGAGCAGTTTTTTAAAAAACTGTTATCATGGGAAAAAATTCCGATACAACCCTAAGTTTTTCAGGATAGATTTTCTGTGGAATTTTCTTTTAGAGTAATTCTAGGGTATTTTCCTTGCTTCACAGGTTTTTGGACTCGGGTGAATGCGAAACAGTATTAGGGCTATAGGTAGGAATCAGTGGATCTGATGCCAAGTAGGGATAGCCTTATCGGTGAGGAGTAGCTCCTGATGCTAATTAGCCTTGAACCGATGCTTCGGCAGAAAGCGTTGGCTTAACTGGTAAGGAGTGTACGTCCTAAAATACGGAGTCTTCTTCGGGAAAAGGCTTTACACTAACGAGTGGACCCGATGCAAAATTGCACAGTGGGTAAAAAAGCACTTTTTTGGTTCAAAAGTTTCTAGAGATCACAATTTTAAACGATAATTTTTTTTATTTTCAAGGTGAGATAATTTGCAAGACGTCTGTCGAGGCTAGTTTTTTATTTTCATTCTTAAATTTATTTTACCTTACGTAAAATTTCCAAAAATGGCAAAGCCCGTTGAATCAAACGTTATCATCAGTTGATCGTTTTGTTTTTTAAATATACGAGCACAATATCAAAAGTATAGTATATTTAAAGTTTGTTTGTGCTGTATGCATTGTAATAGTAAGTAAATTTAAGATGGCGTACCAAAATAAAACAATTTTCCGAATCTCACTGAAAAACATTACTCGGGGGTTTTTGAGGTTGCTGATTACGAATCTGCTACCGTAATTTGCAAAGATAACGGATCCAATATGATGGATCAAAATAAATCAAGTTCCCGAATCTCATTTAAAATAATCACTCGTAGGTTTTTGAGGTTGCTAATTACGATTATGTAATATTAAATTCAACAAATTTAAGATTGTGAGAAGACTTGGATTTTGTCTGTTCTCTACTCTAGAGACGTCTTGTAAATCTTGTTGGAGCGTATGTGGGTGAAACGACTGTTGTCCTTCTTAGCTGGTGGATCGTCGATTGGGCTTATGGACCCACCTCTTTTCTCATTTGACTCCCCCGTTCCATCTCTTCCAGATTCACGTCTCTGACTACATCTTCTAAGTTGTTTTAGTCCCTATTCAAATTCTCTATCTCTTCCCGTTCACTAGTCGTATTTAGCTGGAACATAGCATTCCTTCTATTTCTGCCGAGTTTTTGTGATAGGGGTGGCCAAAGCAGTTCTAACCTACCTGTTGGGTACAATTGATCTTCTAGATGGGACCATCTATTCATTGGATTGTTATAATAACGCTGAATGTAATATCTCACGAGCCTATCTCTAACTTCTGTACACGGTTCCAGGTACACTAGGTTAAAGTTTTTTAAATATTCCCTCACGTGTTCTTTCGATAGTGCCTCCACTGTCCGTTTGATTACTTGCCCACCTTTTATTGGGTCCAATGATGACAACTCATCTCCTAACTCAAAACTTGTATTGAAACTAAAGTCCAAATCACTATTATTGAATCCCATTGTGATATACCCAGTACAATCTAGGGGCAGAATCGACAAAAAGAATGTAAACAGAGAGAAAAAGAAAGAAAACGAGTAGAGAGAGAAAGAGAGAGAGAGAGAGAGAGAGAGAGAAAACGAAATTTAGTAATAGTTGAGAAAAGAGAAAGAAAACAAAAGATAGTTCTACTATTAGGAGAAAAATTTGATGGTGAGAAAGAAAGAAAGAAAAAGAAAAAAAGTAAGACAAACCTATGAAAGAGTATGTGTGTTGAATAGAGAAAAAGGAGAGAAAGGGACAACGCAATTTTTTTTTTTTGATTACGTGAGAAAGAGAGAAGAGATAGAAAAAAGTTTTATTTTCTAATAGGCATAGCGGTAGATGCTGTCGGTAGTGATAGTAGCCAACGTGTAAATATACTCATACATACAAATGATTAAAATTTTTATAGCATGAATAGAATCGTTAAAAAAAGTTAATATTAATGGTAATGTGCAAGCTGGAATAGATTAAAATGTGTACTGTGCATATTTGTAATCTGCGTATATTGTGTGTATGTATAATATTTGAAAACATGTGCGCTACAGTAGCAGCGTTTTGTTTCAACAATGGCCGCCAGAGTACCAAGAAAGTAGTCGTCCCGCTCCTCTCCACTAAATCCCTTTACGCGGAGAGAACGGTGTCGAGCGACATTTGTAACACGTTAGCCGGGGATTGCGATCAACATGTATTATTATTACTTTTGTTCACTAAGAGACTTTTACCGTGTTTTTATTCGGGAGGGGATCGGGTTATTATATGTAAGGTGCAGCGTTGAATGCAGCAACAGGTAGTATCGTATAGCTAGCAGATCTGAATAGCCCTTTTTTATGTATCAGGAAGTAGCCCCTAATACTACACACACAGACGCACTATCCTGTTGCAGCTGCACTCAGCGCTACACACAACGAATGGAAACACAAGACAATATATGAATTGTAGAAGTTGATGTATCTTCATGAACAACAGTCCCTTTAATTACAATCTCAACGCAGCACACCACAAAGGCGATGGTTCGTGTGACGTGACGTGCTGTATTGATACGCGACACTTCCCGTTTTAATTTTATGTTGTAATTACGATAGGGGATTCGGACTGACTCTATAATTAATAAGGTAGAGTTATTGGGACGACCACTTTCACGCACTACTACACATAGCACCAACAATAGATATTTTCACATACCAGGATATAAACTCCGGTGGAGTGCTTCTAGATGCCTTCGGCAATGTTACCCGCGTCGAGGGCACCGGAGAACCTGGGTGACCGTGTGAGGGCTGGTTCGTGTGTGTGTGGGTGTGGGTGTGCGCGCGCGTGTGTGTGTGGCACTGGGTCTCGGCTTCACGACGTCGCAATAACTCGGCAGGCGAGAGTCTAAACAGAGAAATTTTTACAACACATAGTAAATATGTGAATTTTAAAGATGAAACAATAAAAAAAATTAGTGATTAAATTGCTATCTATATTAATCTTTTCTTCCGATTATAACTATTCGTGAAGTAATGTACCTTATAAATCGAATTTCAAAGGTGGAGCGGTGTAAATAATGAAATTTAACATCTAAATTATTTGCTTTTCTTTTCTTTAAAAAATCCCCTTAATTTACACAGATAATTTCATGCTGCTTCTTTTTCGATGTAAGAATCCAAAAACGTTGACGTACAGTTAGAATCAAAAAATTATTTGCAAATAAAAAATATGTAAACGAAAGAAAATTTGATTTAGTTGATTTACCAATAAGATAGATTAAAGGTATTTCAACATTATATAAATTATTAATAAAAGCAATTTTGGTACGTAAATTCTTTTAGTAAATATTTTAGTAAATATTTCACCGTTTTAATACGGCAGCTACAGGACCTGTTATGGTGGGTACCTTAAGCACATAACAGGGATAATAATACAGCTATTTTTACCTACATGCTTCCGTTTTTTATTCTCTAATCGTGTTGAATTAAGACTATGAACTGATAAAAATTTCAAAAGTGCAAGTATTTTTTCCAAATCTCTGTCAAAATGACAGATGTATATCTTTACTTTTTTTAGGGGTATAAGTGCCACAGTCGTTTCCGAATAGAAATGCTTTTGTTACAAATAAAATAAAAATATCTGTCTGCTACGAGGTTGTTGCCTTTACTTTCGGTCGCAGAATTAACTTCCACGCTCAAGGCATTACGACATTTTCCTAAGTAATAAATACAAATTTTACATAGAAGGTTGTGCTTCTCACTGACTCCTAAAATGATTAGTCATTTTTATTGGTGGAAAGTAAAAAATCTTATTTGCTACTTGGAAAGAAAGCACAGTATTATCTTTTAGATATCTGTCAACCCTGTTTACGGCTTAAATGGCAACTAAAACCTAGGAAACCTGGGAGGGAATACTATACTTTTTCCCTTGGAGCATAACGTATCGTAAGTGAAATCTGAATCTGTACATGCAGTTTAGCAATACACTATCATTAGCGGTCATAACCTATGATATGTTGTAAGTAACGTGATATTACTGATATTTATATAGAAACTGGACGGATAGATTAAAATTTAACTGACTATACTATTATGTATCAGATGTTGAAACTTTTTGTTAAATGATCGTTCATTTTCAGGAGGAAATGTTTGGGTTAAATCTATTAATACCAGATTATAAAATTATTTTAAATATATCTAAATCAGTAACTTATTGCATTACAGAAAAGACACTAAAACGTCGTGCCAAAAAAGAAAACACGAGCTGTAGCAGCAGTAGTAGCAGCAGCGTCACCAGCAATAGCAGTAGCATTATTAGCGTTGCAGGCAACGAGTCCGGAAATTCAAATGAACAACGCTTACCGCTAAAAAAACGTCACTATCACGTATTCAGCAACTTGCATAGTATTTCGCAGCAGCCACGACTCTTGGGTGAAGAGATCGTTGATATAGACGACGATGACGATGAAGATGAAGACGACGAAAATAATGATGATGACGACAATCATGATAGCGATACTGATGATGACAATGGTGATGATGATCGTGGTGATAATGAGATAGAGAAAGAAGATCGAAGACATATAGAAAATCATAAAAACGTCCATGTGGAAAAACCTTGTTCGGAAAAATCTGATGCCGAGTCGATAACCTTTAAAAAAAAAGATGTAAAGGATGTGGGGATTTCTGGACAGATAAAAAAAAACAAGCAATCAATAATTCCTGTTGTTATCGTTGAGAAAAAAAGGTTGAAGGAATACATCAACAGTCTCCCTTCTAAAAAAACTGGTAAGTAATAGCTGGTTACTTTTTTTACTTATGATAATGTAATTTTTTTTTTTTTTTTTCTTACATAGAAATTACCGAATTAATTGCAAAAAAGTTGCAAAATTTAAGCGATTCGCAGCCAAAGCGAAAAAAAAAAATTGTCAAAGATTTGCGCGTGACAGTAACAAAGCTACCCGTTGACAATAACCATATCATCGATAAAATTGAAAAACTTGAAAAAATGTGCGCTGGTGATAAAACATTAAAATCTAGTGCTGAAAAGGCCCGAATAATTGAAAAACTAAATTTAGAGAATACTCTAAGTTGTCAAACAGAAAAAATAGTCAAAGTTGTGACTCGATCATCTGAGCATAACTTACGCCCTGACCGCATAGCCAGAAACAAACAACAAAAAGAGGATAAGGATATTCATTGTAATAAATCTGGTAAAAAATATATTGAAATTTTTAAAACCATCAAAGAGGATGTTGATACAGCTAAGTCAGCTAAAAAAAATTCAGTAACTATGAATAACAAAATTACAAAAAAGGATGCAGAAATGAATAAAGTATCAAAAAAAGGCAGTGAAATTATTAACAAAGAAGCTAAAAAGGATAATGAATCAAATAGAACTTCCGAAAAAAGTAGTGCTGAGATTTCCCAAGAATCGAATAAAATCATCGAAATAATAAAAAACCATAAAAAAGATACCGAACTTTTAACAAATGAATCGGACAATGAAACAAACATAAAAAATAGTGAAATCGTGCTCCATAGAACCACAACAAATAAACTTTCAGATGAGTCTGTTGTGAGTACCACTGCTACCACTACTACAAGTTCTATAGCCATGATGTTAAAAAAAAAGATTCGTCGCAAAAAAACGATCAATCGGACAGGTTTTCCGACCGTTAAAAAAAAGAAAAAGAAGCCGGCCACTATTACCACTGTCATGTCCAAAGAAAAGCTGCAAAATGTAATAAGCAACGAGCTTACTAAACAAGCTTTGGCTAGTGCTAGTAATTTTAATTTTCAAAAGACAAAGCTAGAAATGAAAGATTGTAAAGTAATTGAAGCCGATAAAGACAATAGTGAATCGACAAAAAGCAAATGTAAAGGAGACAGTAAAGAACCTGTACAGAAAAAATTTTTCAGAAAAGAAAAACTTGAGAGTAAAAATATTGATGTTGATAAAGTAACAGATAATGGTGAATACTTAACTTTCGAAGAAGCAACAGTACGTTTTATTGAAACAGACAGCTGTACGAGCTCAACTGTTGAATGTGATGGTAGTAAGCCTTGTGATAAACTCTGTCCAGTGAAGTACGAAAGGATACAAGATTCAAGAATGTTTGACGAAAATGCTACATTAGAAGAATCATTGGAGAGGTAAGAATGTATTTTTCAATTTCATTTGACTGTTTAATAGAATCATACGCTCAATTCTTACAACATTCACTAAAAAAATTAATGCCTAGATAGTAATTAATGCAGCTATCTTTTATTCAAAGGTGCAATCAAAGTCATAAAGTATCTGTACTAAGTGAAGAAAACATACGAAAGCTCGAGTGCTCGGCATCGCACGTACGTGTGAAGCTCGAAGCTCACGCCTGTCTTCACCATCACAACCATCCCCACTATCATCTTAATCACAGTAATAATAACAGCAACAACAACAATAATAATGATAATAACAATAGTCGTTGGATGCGTGATTCTTTAAGTCCATGTAATGCACTAACGATCAAAAACATCAAACGGCTGCGTAATGAGTATGATACGGAAAGCGATGCGCTCCCTAGTAGTGACATTGCCAGCGACGATCACGACAAACAGGTATTTACTCTAATATTAATTTGTTTTCACTTAGTATTATTCGGTAATGGCTTTGATAGCCCGCTCCACTAGTTAAGCCATGAGAGAAAAAATAATACTATGGTGCATTTGTAATCCAGCAGAAATTTTATTGTTAACTAATATACATCATACGATGTTAACTATGCTGCAGCTCTACACCAGTGCTTGGTTTGTACATTTACAGTTTAAAAAAAATCGTCGTCTCAATTTTTTTTGTATTGTTTCCTGATATCTTCGGTAATTGACTCTGATGGAAGCAGCAAGTAATTTTACCGTAATAGTTCTATATTTTTCCTTTTTTTTAACGGAATGTTTGTATCGGTAAGAAATTAAGGTTTTTTAATACATACATATATGTTCATAAAAGATGACTTATGCGGACAATTACATGTATCGGAGGGTTATTGTATGAACACATTAGAAGTTATGCAGACGTCCACATAGTTCTACCATGTTATTAACACACATCTTAAAAGAACGTAAAGTCTGCATAAGTCACTTTCACCATTTATATATAAAAACGTTGCCTTAGTAAAAGATAGTTGTGTCTACTTATTGTCCTCAAGTGGTCGATGATTAATTTCCTTATTCGGTGTTATCATGGAGAACGACTATAATTAAACTAATTCATTCTATATATATTTGAAATCCCTCTCTTTTTTTTCTCTCTCTCTCTCTCTCAAGCATTTGGGCAAATTTCAGGTTACACCCCTTATGTACCCTTATTCATCATGGTAAGTTGAGCAGAAGCAGCGGTGGTGTTGCTGCTTATATTCATAATTATATATAATTTCGTGATGTTGCATAGTCGATTGATGGCAATATCTACTCCCTCTGACCGGAGTTAACGCTACTTGAGCTGTCTGTTTTGTACCTCAAGTTTCTTTGCGCTATTGTACATAACTCGCCCCAAGTGTGATTTTTTGTGAGATGTGGATGTTACCCTCTCGACACTCTAAGTAGATCTGAACATGTATTCGACGATCAATACTATACTGTGCAGAATACTTCGCGACTTATTTGCAACTTTGGAATTTTCGGTTGCCGCATTCAACCTGATGTGTCATACAGAATGGTCTGATAGTACTACAGTATTCATTACATCTGCATCAGTGATCTGGACTTAGTGGAAAAAATTGTGCAGTCCAGGTCTCCCGGCGCCTTTAAGCATAATATTTTTTTGTTGAAAATTCATTGTACTACTAATATATGAATCTTAACCTGTTGTTTTTCGCTCCTTAAGGTTCTTTGTTCTTGGCAATTTTAAGCTTGGTCTCGCGTTAGTTGATAAACATTCGTTTGCTCAATTTCAGAACCTAGATGAGAAAGTTTAGTTTTGTACGTCTGCCCTTATAAACCTTTTTAGCATTCATGCACGTTTATTCCTCGATGCCGCATACTGCTCCAGAAAGCTCGAAAATCATCAAATTTCTTGCGTTACACGAATTTTCACTCTATCTATATCCATGTGTATTTAGGCCCAATTTGTTCTTTTTTTTCTTTTTTTTCTTTTCTAAATAAAAACCTACTTACATAGTGTATTTATTTTTAGGCCTTATTGTGAACGAGTACATATAACCTTCGTACAGTAAGGTACATTTTACATTAATATTTGTTATATTACAATATTGGTTACATGTTACATTATTGGTTAGAGAGTTTACATTATTAGATAGAGTAATTTCTATTCGTTGGTACGGTGATGAAGTTACTTAGACCACCTTGGCAGCGAAGGATCTAAGTGGTAGACCGTTTTACTGCGAGAAGATCGCCCATGCCTTTACGAGGAGCATTGCGTGGTGAAAAAGTACGTGTGAAAATTCACAGAGGTACTTAAGTATAACCTACAAGAATCCGAGTCCCTCAGAGGTGTAGATACTTTATGTATACATATAGATGACACACACGCGCGCGTGTATGTCATCTTATCTTACTGGCAAGTTTATCAATTGATTTTAAATTTAATTTTTAAGTAGCTTATATCATTGACATATTATCATTCATAAAGATGAAAGTATATGCACAAATATAAGGTCATTTATATGCGGAGCATTGCACATCAACCGAAAAGTTTTTTCGAAGTGAAACTTCTATAGCCGCGTATTAGAAATCTAGTAGTGAGTGAAACCGACTGTTGCAACGTAAAAATATCCATCCGGTTCTTGGCGGCGAGGGGAGAATGGGGAGCGAGGCAAAGACACGAGAGAAGCGCCCATGTACATCAGAGTAAATGTGTGGCGGGGAGAGAGAAAGAAAGAGAGAATTTTTAATTTGAGTTTGAATTTGAATTTATTAATAACATAAAGGGCTCCAGGCCTTGTTTTGCCTTGGCCAATACATGGAAATAAGATAACGGTTGGTCTTGGGCGCAAACCACAACCTACAAAGTTTTGCAGGATACAATAATAAAAGTAATTATAAAAATAGTAATACTAAAAATAAAAGAGAGAGAGAGAGAGCTGGCGCACAATACTTATTTAGAAACCAATTTATTATATAGCAGAAAGGCGGAGTATGTGTATATATGTGTGCATACATGTAGAAACTCTCTCTGTATAGGAGACTTGTGAAGCTGGTGAATAATAAATATTACTATTTTGTAATCATTCGGGGCTTTAACGATTCCTCCTCACTTGCGGACTTATTCTCCACTTGAATTTTCATTTGCGTATTAATAGTTTGCGAGATATTTGCAAATAAAAAGTCGAAAAAGAAAGTCGTGCAACAAATGCAATGGCTTTGGAGTTCAAGAATTTTTTAATTTTATTTTTATTTGAAAATATGTAAACAAAGGTACAAATACGTGAGTTCGGAAATATTTAAAAAGATCATAGCTTTTGTCATTGAAAATTCAATTGTATGCGATAAGTATAAATAAATAGGCCTCTATGATAAAAAGTTATATAAAAATATCATCATTTAAGAAATATGTTAAGTGTATTTCTAATTAGCGGGGACTCGAAGACGCACAATGACGCATTCAAAATATTTTTTTTTTTTCTTGTAATGGCAATTGATACTAAAAGGGTGTCAAGATACGAACGCTTTGGCTTCATTCATGAACATCAAAATTTAAATTTATATTATTTAATAACATTAAAACCCAAATAAAAATCATATAACAATAAAGTAAATTGATGGCCCACAGCGTGTTTACATTTCAAATTTAAATTTCGCGCCGTCAGCCTCAAACGACTGTAATAATTATAGCCTGACTATATGAAAAATTAATTAATTAAATGAAAAGGATCTACTTGTCAGGCTTTTTTAAAATCCATACTGTTTGAATTATAAAATCTATAAAAAGT
The DNA here is from genome assembly GCF_000648655.2 of Copidosoma floridanum. The sequence goes on along the minus strand of NW_019384269.1, from coordinate 49,604 downwards.
GTACCTAACACTATCCGATTTCCAAAATACCGAGTTCAATAACTCACTAGTTGGAAGTTTCACTTCTGCCGGGAGTTCCGAGATCCACACCTGGTTTTATTTCATGAAAATTTTTTATTTTTGTCAAAAACCTAAAAGTTTCGGTAGAGTATTATAAATAAAAGTAGCTTTAAAGCAAAACTTTTTAGAATTACGTGGCTAGTGTCATTTTCCGAATTTTAAATTAAAATTTTTATCTCAACACTAATTTTTCAAATTTTCTTACCCGTAAACAAAATTCTCTTTCTTGCGGATTAAATTCTGTAAGTTGCTTTCAGCACAACTTGTTAAAAATTTTTGGAAAAAGTTTTAAATTTATTCAGCCTCAAATGTTAAGTTTAAGAATTAGAAAATATGTTTTCTAGCTGCGATCGCCGATTTATGTGTTGTTTTTTTTTTGTAATTTTAAATTACAGTCTTTATTGATCTTTATTTCATTTTTTTATACACTCAATAGACATAATAACTATTTTATAGCTAGATTACGCTAGACTTGGAAACTACTTGATTTTCTGTTATTAGCTTAAAGTATTTTATATTTCTTTATTAAAAATGTCTCTTTTAGTCAGCATACAGAAAAAAGAATTAATTTTTAGAGTCTCTTCATTTAAGAGTTCGAAAGAAAGTTACAAGTGGCAGACAATACCTCAAGTATTTAAATTGAGAAAAAGTCTCTGTTGAATTTCATAATACAATTTGTGTGAGAATAAGGTCTTGATTGAACGCACCATTTTGAAGCAAGAAAATGATCAAATTTCCAAAACTCAACATCGTAGTTAAATTGAGCTTATTCTGTAGTTACAATATGAAAGAAATATAGAAGAAAATTTAGTAATACGCCTGAGCGGGAGCGATACATGACGTTATTTTTATGTTAAGGAGGCTCCTTGGTGATGGTTCCTGAACCTAGACCAGATTTATTTAACAGTTAAAAATCTACTGAATCGAATGGTACAATTATTGATATCGCTTATTTTGCAAAATTTCAAGATATTATTTATTTTATGTAGCACTTTCTAACATGTATTCTTACGGTGGCTCTCGCACGCGCAATGAAAGTAACCTAATAGCTCGAATAAACCAATGGTTCCCGTTGTAAGAGTGCACACGTTTTGTAGAAAAAAATCTTTTCTTTCAAATGACACATGTCAAAGAAAGTGTTACCCTGGCAAATTTCAAGATATTCTTTTGAAAATGGATTGAGGCATTTTATTTTCACATGTTAACTCACGTTCCCTTGCACCACTGATGCCAACTTTACCTGAGTTTGCGAGAAAATTCGTGGCCTATGACGTAAGTTGGCATCTCTGCACGAGGGAGCCTCCTTAAACGCCATATTTTACCGCAACCTGCATTAGGTTCAATCTAGAAGTTGTTATTTAGATAAGATCCGTTTTGTCATTAATAATCAATAAAAAAGTCATGTAGTTGGAGAGGGTTTTGTTGTAAGTAGTAACATTTCAATGACTTTGGTTTGAGTTACGTAGGTGTTTACCTTTATGTGATTTAAGAACTTGAGTTAAATGTGGATTTCACAGTAAATAAATTTGGAAACATAGAGTAATAGAGCAAGATACAATAACACAGGTCTACTAAAAAAAATTTTACTCTCTAGAACGAGACCACGTGATTTGGAAGCATTTCGTAGCGCTGAATATGAACTCGGGGCCCGTTTTTTGACATCACCTCAGAATTTTTTGATATTCCAACCTTAAAGTCTGAAAAACGATGTTGTAGGTGATTTTAAAGTGAAATAAATTCAAAACAATTGGTAGTACCCCAAATGAGATAAGGGATTCTTTTTTACATTTAGAAAAATGTTAATAATGATACTTTCGATTGATGTAAAAAATTTTATTTCCAATTTTACTATTAACGTCTAAAGTCAAAGTATGAATTTAGTCGAATACTCTGTTAAACGACACATCATTTTCGTATAATTACTGTGCGCATATAATACAATTATTCACACGTTTATGTGCATAGGTGTACACAAATATATGATATCTCAAGCGCGTGAAAGAGGATTTACCTAAAAAAACATTTATTGTAATTGGACCACCAGCAGACATTAAAATTCAGAATAGTGCACTATTGAACTCCCTGTTGTAAAAAATAAAGTTATTTTTAAGTTGTAATATACGCTTTTTCCCAAAAAAAACTGAATCAAAATTGTATTATATCATATTTAAATTTAAATGCAATAATACAAACATGTGGCTGGAAAATCAATCTTAAAATTGTAATCTCTAAAAATATGCAAAAATTAGGGTTTTTTATACTCACGCTGGGTAGTTTCAATCTTTTAGGGGAGAACACTTAAGAAATTCAGAGTTATTCTTTATATCTTACAAAAAATAATTATTTCTTAAACTTCACGTATAGAACGTACCAATAAAATATTCATTGATCAAATATATCTTTGACTGTACTTACATAAATTTGTTGCTCCTAAAATATTCAGACACGACAAAAAGAGTTTTTTTTCCTATGACTATTTCTTATTATGTCATTAATTTATTAGTAAATTTTTACATTATGTATAAAGTCAGTTTGTTTATCTACATTTATAAATTTAAAAAAACTTTTAACACAACGATAAAGGCAAAAACTTAGTAGACTAATTAAATTAAGTGATGGCAGTAAATAACAATTACTTAATAAGTGAAAACAAAAGTTAAAATGAAAATTTAAATTCAAAAATCGAAAAATGACGGTAACAATGTGATTTTGAAAGGTTTTGCTTCAAAGTTATTAGTTATAAAATGCTCTACCAAATCTTGTAGCTTTTTGACAAAAAAAATTTTTTTATTAAAAAAGGAACTTTTCGGTTGGTGTGGAATTTTCCGTGTATAAATGTACTTATTTGCGTGCATATACTTTTACCGTCATGAATAATGATATTTCCATGATATTATTTACTTGAACATGTTTAAAAAAATTTATAAACTCACCAGTACGAATTTCTCGTATGAAAAATCCAGTTTCCATGGATTTTGAATATATATATCGAGTGGCTAAATTGATTGAAAATTCGGGTTACGCAAAGTTTTGATAATTTTTTTGACTTTTTGAATCACTATGCGCTGCGTGTACCTGTAAATGACAGATGAGATCTGGTCCCTTATTCGAACTCGCAACAAAGAATGGATGTGCTATCGTAGGTCCTAGTGCGATATTTGTAGAATAGCATTCCGGCGTTTGCGTAAAAGGGTTTCGGTTCTGTCTAGAAATGTTCCCTACGCTTATAAAAGGAAATAGTGGTATCTTGTGTCCGCCTGATGGATCTGTGGAGATGTCTCCGTAGTATTGGGGCTTTGTTTGGCTTGGGTGCATTGTCTGCCACCTTGTTTGGTGCAAACGTTCTTAATCGTCACTTTGTGGGGACTCCTATCATGAGTGGTATCTCTACTTATCTGTCATACTTTAAACCATTTAAAAAACGATTTTTTTTCGACCAAGTCACTAAGTTGTATTTGCTGGAGGCAATTAGTTGTTCCATATCTAACACATGTGGTGGGGATAGTTTGAAATGGGATATGTTAAAGTTCACCTTGCTTATCATAAGACCACATCTAAATATATTTAACTGCTTTCTACAGTCAGGTATATTCCCAGCCATTTGGAGGAAAGTGCTGACGAAGGTAAGGCAGCCGATGGAGCTTGGTCAGTTCGGCTGATTAGTGTAACGGCCTTGCCGCCCAAGTTTTTCAAGATGGTTGCACTCAAACAAATGTAAGCTTTTATTGAGTCAAAAAATCAACAATGCCCCCAGCAATCATATTTTCGTAAATACCATAGCATTCATACTGCCTTGAGAAATCTAGTTGACGAGATTAGAATATTCATAGATGAGGGTGACGTCATGCTCCTGGTTTTTGTGTATTTTTGGCGTGATAGATACATCTCTAATTAATTTCATAATTTCTTTCTCTCTTTTTAAGTAATCATTATCCAGCTATTTATCAATTCCTTTGAGCATAGTATTTCTTTTATTGCCCGACATTGAGCTCGTTTTTAATTAACACTGTTCTCATCTTTGATCTTTTTCCACTTGTTCTTTTTTTCCATCTTTATTTATTTTTTTATTTTTTTTTAGTTACTTTTTTTCAGAAATCCTACTTCTAATTTTTATTGATTCGTGATGTCTGTATTATTTTTTCCTTAGATTTTTAATCCTTTTATGTGTACCTCACCTACATTACCCTCTAGACGCTGCTTCACCTTAACCTTATTTTTGCCCGTTGACTCGTCATTTCTTTCTTGCTGCTCCTTATTCTCTGTATACTAAATTTATTTTTCAGGGGTACGTTATACAATATAAAGTTTTGCCTTCATTTTTATGTAATGTACATCAAGTGTTTGATGCATCTAAACAGTATTTGTTGACTTACTCTTTACTGCTGCATCTAAATCCAGATTATCTTATTTGATCTCATATACTAATATTTCGTTTTTTTTGTATAACTCTAGGTTTTCAGTCTTTTCTAATCCTTGTTATACTTTTTGTTTACTATTAAACTCCATATCCTCCGTTAGTCTATGACGTAAATTCTTTGCTTTGTTTCTTCTATAAAATGCAACAGAAAGTCTGGTAAAATTTTCCCAACCCTTTACTCGTACAGAACTCCATCATAAACTTGGAAAGATATTGTTTTGTCTTGTACATTGTTTACTCTACGAATTTATCTAAGGTGCCTATTTATTATTAGGCGATTTTTGTCTATCCAATGTATTAAGTTAATTTGCTATTATCAGATTCTTTTGTCACTTTTTTTAAACTAAATGCTGTGATTCATTATGCATCACACAATTTTATATAATTAGTCTTGAACAAGATGTATTTCAGAGATTACTAGTAAGTTTTTGACAAAACCTATAAAAACCTATAAAAATTTTTCTTATTATCACTCACTGCTATCTTTCCAACCCTTCACGGATGTATCTAGATAATATTTAAAAAATTTATGGCATCTATTTTCCTATGAAAACATTAATATTATGTTATTTTTAAGTTGTAATATACGCTTTTTCCCAAAAAAAACTGAATCAAAATTGTATTATATCATATTTAAATTTAAATGCAATAATACAAACATGTGNAGATTATATAGTGATTTTGGAGGGTCATTCCACACAACCTCCCCTCCACCCTCTTTGGCAGATCCTCAGCCACCCCTCTAGATAAGGCAAAATTTTAACAGTTTTTACGCAACTTTTATTGAGTTAAATTGTAGGTTAGCTTCTCTTCCACCCCTCCTCAACACCCCCTCCCCCCCAGCCGCCTCGCTCGATTTATGAGCCCCCCTCCGTCCCTCTATTAAAATTATTCAAAAACTTTCTGTCTAAGAATAATAAATTTATGTGTACCATTAAAAATTTTCAATCAAAAATGAGAATATTAAAAGTAGCAGAAAACGGATTGATTAACAGTGTTTATTAAAAATTTTTAATGAAAGTAATAGATTTGCTAACATTGTATTAAAAATTCATAATAACTATACCTTGTTTTGGAGTTATACATTATTAGATAAAATACCTTACTATATTGTTACACATGACAGTATGGATTATGCTACACACAAGAACGTAAATGAAATTGTTATGAATATCGTTTTAAATTTTTCAGCTGAAATTTGAAATAACATTAATGAAAGATTCATATCTCATAAACTGAAGTTAAAAGTTGAAGCTATCTTTATGTTAATGTAGAGTTTGTGTGCATTGGATGGTTAAAATAATGTATCAAGACTTATAATAACCCACTTGTCAAAACACAATATTGGAAACTTCCTTGTATTAAAATGATAATAAACATAGTTATTACAAGTAAAGTTCAATATATTTATCATAAAGAGTTATAAAGTTTGTGATGTATTAACGAATAGTAGGAGAGCTTACAGAATCTAACGAAGCCAAACGTAATTTATAGGTTTCTTGTAAAGACTAAAAAAACTCGCTGGTTTCTCATCCAAAGACTAATAAAGCTCACTGTAGAAGAATCATTAGTACGCAAACTCCATTAACCACGTAACACAGTGCACTTCAAACCTTCTATTTCCTATAAATAACCGTTTTAATCATACTGTAACGGGTTGTCTATACTCGCTTATGGCTCTGGAAACAACTAATTAATGCCAGGAGTACTCTGACCGAAACTGTGCTTCCTGGATACCCTCGGAGACACAATCACGTTACAACGCGGACAACGAGTCTGCATTCTCTTGCTCTCGTCTGCTTATTGAGAAGCCGGCTAAGCTCTGGCTTAACTCAGGATGCTCACCCGTCGGTGTCTACGCGCGAGCCTGCGGAGATGGCAGGGTAAAGCCGATACTCAGCTTACAACTCCCTTTTGGTCATCACGATCTCTAAATAAAGCCTGTAAAGAAAGAAAAGCCGGAAGGGCTTCGTGCTGGGAAAGGCTCACGCAAAGCAAGACACAGGCATTTAGTGATCATAAGAACGAAAACTGTATTAATTGCACTGGTACAAAAGCATATGTGTGTATATTGTGCGTGTGTGTGTGTTTTTCGCTTGATCGCATTAACAGCAAGGCACGGACGGCTGGGGAAGGCTTTTCTCTCGGAGCCGACGGCACGCCCTAATTCGACCAGGCACAAAGAGAGAGATTACGCGGCTATCACGATTTTTACGCACCCACTGGCGCTTACCTGGCTTTTCGTAGCCTCGTGTTTACGCTTGTTGGCTGAGCAGATGATCTCTCAACAGGAATCCTCAGCCTGGTATCTTGCTGGCAAGCCGTTTGTTCGTAGGCGTAAGGTGGCATGCGCTGACAAGGCGATGGCGAGGCTGTCCCTTGGTGACCTGGTGTGCTTGTCGGGCAAGAGACGCACGTGTGTACCCTACCTATACCTAATCTCTTCTGGCCTAACGGCCCAGATCGTCCTGCGCTAATACGCATCGCAAGACACTTGTCTCTCCTTCTCTCTCTCTCGTACACTTCATGACACCCCCTCTTTCTCCGGCCTTTCTTCCTCGCGCAGTCTAGGTGAGCGTAAACGGCGTTCAGGTATTAATCGCCCGTTACAATACACAGAGTGCCTTTCACCATTATTTCTACCCAGGGTACTCTAGACTCACCGTTTTTTTATACTTAAAAATTTAAATGGTAAGTTTATTTTTGCAAAATAGCATCAAAAAATTTTGGAAAAAAAATTATAATTAATACTAAAGGTATGGATTCAAAAAACAATTTATCTGAAATTCATAAACAGTGCTGATTATTACAACGTCATATAAATCTGTAGCTATAAAATACTTTTTGTTATGGAACTCAAGTGCTTTTTTGCAAATTAAATAAATTATTTTGTACAAAAAGAAGGTCTTAAGTACCCTGTGTCACGTGATTGAAGGTACCATCTATATAACTATACTACTATTTTTAAAGAACAAAAAATCTGATCTAAATTGTGTTGTGTAGCTAGAAGTAGTTATTGATAAATAATTAATATTAACCGTGAAAAATGGAGGGTCTACAGCACCCTGCTTTAAAATTGTGATTAAAAGTGCTAGACATTTGACTTATAAAATTATTCATAAAAAAAGGTTTGAAACGCACTGCTCTACGTCATTTTAATAAAAGAAAGTTTTTTTAGTGCGTTATGCTCTTTACTCTCTTGAATTTAGTTTTTTCAATTTATTCAAAGTTTCAAAACTTTTGAATTTTATTCACTTCCTTGAAACTCATTTGTTTATCATTACGAAATTACAGAATGGCCTTTGCAAAAAAGCATCAAAGTAACAAATTATTTCATATAAGTTAACAAATTTTAAGTTAAATTATTTAAGTTTTATTGAAGTTTTTAACTATACTTAAGTTTGTAACAATAGCTTATATACAAACAAGGGGTATCGAAATTGATCCCGGAAAATTATATGATGCAATTAAGCCTATTAAAATGAACAAAAAAGCTCTAAGCGTTTTTACGATTAAATGCGTTATTTAAAGAGGATCACAAATAAACTGTTAGTAAAATCGACCAATCTTTAGAGTAAGATAAAAAAAGTAAGTCTTGGTAGTGAGGGAATCATGTTGATCAAACCACTGTAGAGGTCAATACAGCTGGTATTTTATCTGCTTAGGGTAAAAAAATAGTGGGCTTTTTAAAACAAAACAAAACTATGACTGCAGTCGATAATAAACTGAACGTAAGGTAGTGAGCGTGCACAATTTTTTTATAAGTTAGGATGGTTAGCATAAAGTCTTCATCGCCTGCTTGTTAATAATTCACAATATTATTACAAAAAACTACTAAAATACTTATCACTAATGCTTGATTATTCACACATTACTAGTCCATGAACTAGTAACAAAAGACCCTGAATGCCTGTTGACTATTTGAAAAAAATAACTGCACGCTCACTACTTTACGTTCAGTTTACTATCGACTGCAGTAATAGTTTTGTTTATTTTAAAAAGCTAACTACTTTTTTACCCTAATAAGCTAAAATACCTGCTGTATCAACCTCTATAGTGGTTTGACCAACATTATTCTCTCACTACCGAGATTTACTATTTTTGCCTTACTCTACTGATTGGTCGATTTTGCCAACAGTTTGTTTGTCATACTGTTGATACAACGCATCCAGTCGTAAAAAAGCAATAAGCTTTTTTGTTCATCTCAACGAGCTCAATCGCACCATGTAATTTTCCGGTATCAATTTCTTTACAATCTGTGTGTGTGTAAGTAGCGTGTATATATACATTTGCTATAAATAGATTTGGGATATTAATGGTAGGATTCCGGGTTTGAGTAACTGGATACCAAAACAATTACCAAATGGACAGGAATAACCTTCATTGAAATATAAGTTTATTACATAGAAATTATGGCTGATTAGCTATATGCACGTAACTAAGCTTAAGGCTTAGCAATAGAACTGAACTATATCGACAGCTCGGTAAAAGACAGAGCCATCTGAGATACTTGGTGAAAAAGGAGCCAACTCAAAATTTCGATTGAAAAAGCAGTCAACTCAGATTTGGCTTGAAAGAGGAGCCAACTCAGGATCGGAATGAAGAAGCAGCCAACTCGGGAGTGATTTTTTTTATCAAGTTTTGTCGTAGTAGCACTGACATTCACAATAAAGGTACACCTATATAAACGAACAATGATTTTTCAATAATCCACTGTCCCAGAAAAGTAATTTGTTATTGTAATAGAGCGTATTAAACTTATTAAATTATTTGCTTCGAAATTTTAATGTAATTATAGGAGGGAGACAAAACGTTATAGAAAAATGACAAAAATTTTGTACGCGAATGTACATATGGGGAGAATCACGTCAACTGTCCCAGCGCCGCGGTGGACGGCCCACGCGGGCGTCAAACACGACGTTTTCAACTCGTCATTTTGGTGTCAAAACTTTGATAAAAAAATTATCTAAAAACATATTCTTACGTATTTTTTCCTCAGCTTTTCAGTGGTGGCATGAGTTTTTCAAAAATTTGCTCCCATAACCTCGAAAAATGCACTTGTTTGAAAAACACGTTTTATCTCCATGATCTTCAACTTTTGGAATTTTTTTGATAGTCTAGATCGAAAGATGAGACATTTTTACGTAGATATCGACAATAAAAAAAGAGGGGTTTTTCGTTTTTATAACGTATTTAAACGACGAACGAGACGATGGGAGCCGCGGCGGCCGGGCCATGCGCGGCAGGAGCGCGCCGTCTGCTACCGTCTCTCTGACTGGATGTAAACAAATACACCTAACCGTGACGGTTTGCACTTCGCAACAAGTTTCGATTGATTAATTAAATATTAGTATTTATTATTTTTATGACTTGAGGTTGTGCTATCGTAAGTCGAAGTTTTCGTAGGTTTTACTGCAAAGAAACGAAGGTTTTTTTAGTAGCAAATCTGACTACGAAGAAACTTCCTTGAGATTAAAAGACGAAATTTCCAGTGCGAAACTGATTCCAGGGACACTGAATTATCATGCGTTTATCCCCATTAAGGATAATAAATTAATGTTGAAGAAAACTTCTTTGAGTAACCAGTATGAAATTTTTCCGAAACTGAAAGAACGTAAAACAAGTGTCACTTCGATTACCATGCCTAAAAAGAAAAAGAGAACGAAGTAAAACAAATTTGTTTTTATTTTTTACTTTATTTATGTAAATATCTAATATTTAATCAATATTAATCATTATTTATTTCTTTATTATAAAATTGTTGTATATATGAATAAATTTTATCAAAACATTTATTATTTATCCATTGTAAGCCCTGGTTAACTAATTGTTGTTTACATCGCCACTACTACATTATATATTATATAGCCAAACAGACTCACCGTAGCAGACGACACACGGCGGACGCGCTGCTGCCGCGCATGGCCCGGCCGCCGCGGCTCGCATCGTCTCGTTCGTCGTTTAAATACGTTATAAAAACGAAAAACCCCTCTCTTTTTTTATTGTCGATATCTACGTAAAAATGTCTCATCTTTTGATCTAGACTATCAAAAAAATTCCAAAAGTTGAATATCATGGAGATAAAACGTGTTTTTCAAAAAAGTACATTTTTCGAGGTTATGGGAGCAAATTTTCGAAAAACTGATGGCACCACTGGAAAGCTGAGGAAAAAATACGTAGGAATATGTTTTTAGATAATTTTTTTATCAAAGTTTTGACACCGAAACGACGAGTTGAAAACGTCGTGTTTGACGCCCGCGCGGGCCGTCCACCGCGGCGCTGGGACAGTTGACGTGATTCTCCCCATATACACAAATATACTTTCAAAAATATAGAATTTCCGTGTATGATACCTGATCACTTTTGTACAAAAATATCACAGTTTGTATAAAAATATTAAAAAATAGTACGCCATATTGACGATAATGTATTTATTTGATAATTGAGAAAACATTATAATTATAATGACTATGATTAAAAAAAATGTAATAAATATTAACACTAAAGTTAAAATAGAAGTATCATTTGTTGTTGAAATAAATTGTTTTTTCAAGACGATATTTCAAAACAAAAAAAATTAGTTGAAAATTTTTTAAATAACATTCAAAATGAATTACGTCTACAGTCTGATCATAGAATTATGTCTAATCGCAGCAGACTTTTGAAGCACGTAATTTAAGAAGTATAATACGCTCTATTCTAATAATAAATTACTTTTCTTAATAAAAAATCTTTGTTTGTTTGTATAGGGATACCTTTATTGTGAATATCAGTGCTACCACGACAAAACTTGATAAAAAAAAAAATTACTGTCGAGATGGCTGCTTCTTCAACCTGACCCTGAGTTGGCTCGTTTTTCAAGCCAAATCTGAGTTGACTGCTTTTTCAACCCAAATTTTGAGTTGGCTCTTTTTTCACCAAGTACCTCAATTGGTTCTGTTATTTACCGAGATGTTGGTATCAGAGAACAAGAAGAAAGCTCGTAGAGCACACTGAACTAGTAGTAGTATAATAGGCGCTTCAGCTGTGGGCGCGAGTGAGAGAGAGCTAGCTTGCGCTGACGCAGAAGATGGCTCTCGGGACTAGCTGTTGCGAGCAGCCTGCTTGAGCGCAAGGTGTAGAAGGCGCGCTGGATGGTGCCACCACATATATGTACAAACGTATATATACTAGGAGGGCTTTGCTTCTCTGCGTGTTACGTGCGCCAACCCCCTACTATTCTTGAATGTAAAAAGATTGTATTAAAATTACAATACCCTCATTGAATCATACAATTTTCACATTTCAATGAAAAAAGACAAAATAAAAGTAAATTTTACATTCAAACTAATTCTTTTTCTTTATTTGTATACATAGTTTTTTAACTTTTTACTGTTTTTCTTTCTTATGTAAATATTTTAGTTTTGAATTATCTGTCCATGAACTAGTAACAAAAGA
>NW_019384269.1:17328-28183 GCF_000648655.2 Copidosoma floridanum | reverse complement strand
GAACGAGCTCTCATGTGGAAATCTTCGTCACTATACAGAAAATAAGAAAAAGTTCTGAATAAACAATTTCCGTCTCCTTTTACGCTAACTTTTAAATTGTCTATTTTTAAGAATTGTGAAAATATTTAGTTTGATTTTAAATTAAATTTTAATATTACAAAGTACAAACGATTTTTCCAATTTACAGTGTGGAACACTGTAAAGAAATTATTTCCATATTTGTCATTGAATCTGAAAATGAGAAATTCTTTTTAACCACTTATATCATTTGATAAAATATAGAATGCATAATAGTAACAAAATAATATGAAGTATATGTTATATAAAATTTAAATAATTTATGTGTGATTAGAGTGATTAAAACTTTTCGTTGTTTAGAATGTAGTCCTTAAAAAAACAATGTATACCTTTTTTCTCAAAAATAACGGAGACTCCTAAAAAAACTCTCAAAGTACTACCATAGTACCTCCTGGGTAGTGTGGAAATTTACTGATAAATATATAACTAATGCTCAACGATGTAGATCAAAAACTCTTCTTCCTCACGAAACTCTGGGCACCAACCTTTCCCTACTAACAGATGAAATTTAAAGACCCTCTTTTTAAGTTAGAACATCAGGGAGTCGGTGCGTGGAGCGCGCAGGGGGGCGAAGCCCCACTTATATAGGTATGTATATATTTCTTCAATATCTAGTCATCTCCACACTTTTATGATCCATCCACAACACCCTACGGTCTTCTTCAGCCTCTTTACAATACAAGAATAAATTCTTTTCATTTCTCTGCAAATTTATCCTAACAAAATTTGTGTGACCCCTCACGCGTCTTTCTACCTCTTTGCACCCCTCTACGTGGATTTGGTACCCCTATTACTCATACAAAAACTTACAATATTTTGTGAAAATGGTATAATAATCTGATTTTAATAATAATGTGTGTAAGACGGGTATATATAGAGTCATTTACCCACTTCACAGCCCTCCTTCATATCTTCCCAAAAAAGTTTAGAATATATTGTCGAAATACTTTTTTAAAGGAATACTTACCCCCACAGCCCTGCCACACGTTCTTAACTAACTTAAAATTTTTAGTGAGATTATTTTATGAAGTGGACGAAAGGGTCTAATTTTTAACCCTCCTTAATGAAAAAATTAGAATTTTTTGGATATCTATTTTTTTTTATATATGTCTACATCTTAACTCTATAGTATAGTAACTTGAATTTGTGTTTCTCTTATATGATTAGTTTCGGTCTAAATAACAATACATTTTATTATAAATAAAAATTTTCCAAACAAAGGTAGTTGATGAAGTAGAAAGTCTTGATGGTATATCGAATTACATTATGTTTAGATCCTTTTATATAGTACATATAGCATTTTTAATTTATTTTACATAACTCTTTATTGATGGTGATGGCATTCAGAGCAGGCAAAGACTAGCTTATATGATTTAATGAATTTGTAAAAAGCATTGCTCCAATTGTAAAAATTATCATGTTTTAATGTTTCATCTTGAAGTTTAACGCGTTAATATTTTTGATGACATTACTTATGACTTTTCGATGAAAGATTGTAAAATAAACAAAATGAGGAACTTCTCAATTTTATCAATCAATTTTGAACTGGTAATGGGGAGTTGGCGTGCGAAGTGCGCAGGGGAGCATAGCCTCACGAATGCGTATGTTTAAATAGATACACATAACACCTGCGAAATAAATATAATTTCAAAAAATTTAGTTGAAATATTTTTCACGATTTCTCTGCTATTTTGACAAAATCTTTTTTCTGCATTTTCACAAATTGTGGCAAAACTTGAAGAAAATTTTTCAAAAAAATTTGTATTAGAACCAAGTATTACAAGTTTTTAAAATTTGAGCCCCAAAAAAAGTTTTAGAACTGTTAAAAGCCTACTAGATAAATCTAAAAAGTAGCTATTTTTAGCTGTTTTAAATTTTTTGTTGAAAAAATTGTTGACCAATTTGGACTTATAAATACTCATTTTCTCCGTCTTTATAAGCACTATTCAATACTTTTTTTTGTTTTTTTTGTTTACAATAGATTTCTTTGCATCATAAAACGTAAAAAATCTTTTTTATGGACCTGTATGACGTTTTGTCAGATAGGTTCCGTAAAAATTTGCGTCCCAGAAATGTACTTAGCCAATTTCGCTATTATTCTAATTATTAACTTGTCAATAAGTGGACAGGAGATTTTTGCGAAAATATGCGGTCAAATCTGCTATCTTGCCTACACTTAATTAGATTTCATATCTTTCTGAATATTTTAATGATAACTTTGAATTCCAGAATGGTACATTAGATCACTAGGGCACAAAGTACAAACATGAGCATCCGAAGAGCGTGGTTGTTGTACGTTGGTGCCAGAGTCGCGTATAATGTTTTTTTTACCAAGGGAGTAAAGTGCAATTTTGCGCCCGTGAGCACACTTTGGGCCCGGAGGGCTCAAAAAACTTTTCTGCCCGTGGGCCTAAAGTAATTGCAAGGGCGCAAAGCGGCAAATGCACTTTGGGCCCATGGTAAGAAAATGGAATGTAAGAATAAAAGCGAAAAGTGTACATATTGTTGGAAAATTTTCAGTGTACAAAATTCTTATTTAACAATTCATATTTTTTAACGTAACAGTATATATGGATGCTTCAGACGAATACTATGCCCCTTTAGGTTCTAGACGTAAACTATGCCTTTTTTTAGTGTGGACAAGAATTAAGTATGAGGCATTCCATGTCAAGTAGGCCACCTCCTGCTGCCCATAATTCCTTGAGTTTATATGAAACGAAATACCAAGGAATTTTTAGCTTATGGTCTCTAGTTTTAAATGCTTAGGGGTATTGTGTAAGAATTCTAAATCGCGGTACCAATATGGTGGCTGCAAGCAACAGACATCACTTTGAAATAACAGTTTTACGTACTGTACTTTGATTTGGTCTGTTTAAAATTTAAAGACCGACAATATTCTCGTGTATTTTTTACGGCCAAATACATCTATAGCAGTATTATACACCAGTGACCCTCAAATTTTTAGCTCCCCCTAAATAACACTTAAAAAACGTTGATTTTGGTATCGAAAAGAGACTGATAGCGTGAAGTTTAGGAAATTGAACTTTTTTAATGCAAGTTATATCTATGTTTAGAACTATGGCTATATAGACGTCTAACGATCCTAAGATTTGAACCTAACCTCATAATATACCTTAAAAACAAATTATCGTAACATACAGCAACAGCGAGGATCATTTTGATAAAAGAATTTAATCGAGAAAAATTTAACTAATCTCTTCTTTGTTGCAGCCCATTACGATTATGATTATACACTGAGATAGCGTGCCATTGAGGTTTGTTATAGATTGTAGCCCCCTTTGAGAATTAAATTATAAAAATACTGTTAAAATTTGTGGAATCATATCTTATTGAAATTAAAACCTTTATTTTTAAATTTTTACGAAATCTAGTTTGTAAACTGAAATATTCAGAATGTACATAAATTTAGACAACACAGATAAAGTAGAGAAGAGCTCTCTCACGGCTTATTCCTAGCTAGTAGCCTTACTTTCTCGTGACAAAATTTTATTGTGCAACATTCAAATATCCATTATCAACAAAATATTCGTTAAATAACTGATTTTTCTCATTCGATACGTGTACTTAAAATGTTAATGCCAAGTATGCATACGACCCACTCTTATCTGTATTTTAACTACGCCTTTGAAATAATCTGACGCATTGCTATAGATCGCTGTTTTTTTTAATTTCTGACGAGTTCATCAATAGTGTTATTAAACTTAAATATGAACGTCGCGTGATAAAAACAATAAATAACCTCACAAAATATTTATACAGTGGATCTAGCCAGTATCCCCATGAACGACGTACAGAGAAAAATCCTCTTTCTCTTTTTTTGAATTAAATTGTTTTTTTAATTAAGTTTACACTCTTTGTCTTCAACTTATCATTTGTTAATAGTCATGAAAAACGATAATACTGAAGTAAATTGTTTTCTGTATAAAACAAACGGTAATGAAGATACATTTTGTATTAATAGTTGATTATGGTTTAGAATGTTTTGTTCCGAATTGTTCTGCAGTTTCTTTATTTTTACTGAATAAATAAAAAATTAAATTTTATAACTAAAAGGTGAAAAATCATGTAGATATTTGAAAAAGATATTTAGTTGATAAAAATTTTTAGGTAAGACATGCGTAATGATCTTTTTTCTTTTTTTTTTGCCAATGAAATTGTTTATTTTAGTACTTTAATAACTAACATTGTGGTTATAGCTTACCTCAAAGATTGTAATTATTATTTTAGAAATGGTTATTAAATAGCTTTTTTATGATTATGATACGATAACTTCTTTCTCAAACGAAAATTATTTAACAAAAATCGCCTTTTGAAACTATCAATTTTTGTATTAATATATCACATGAAGTCTTGTCTTTTATTTTCAAAGTTGTTTTGTGACATCATGAAAGATTTATTTTATACAATTAAATCCACTTCTTCACACTTTTTTATTCTGATATTTTTAAAATGGTTTTACTAATTGTTAAATCTATCGCTAAAAATAAAGTTTCAATGTCGGTCACACTTTTTAGAAATTAAAAGGATGCAATACTAGCCCTGAATACATTGTAACGTTGTATTTTCAGCCCCGAATCGACGTTTTCACGTCGACGCGAAGCCGTCCCGATACAACGCACTAAAACACCTGCTATCTCATACGTCACCTTAAACAACAAAACTCTGCCACGCAATACTGTCTCGAACGCCTTAGCTTGGCTCAGCTCTGCTCTCCCGATGTAGACTCCTTACCTAGAGGAGGCACTGGCGCGGAAGGTCCGTCGAGAGGCGGACAGTTCCCGAGGGAAATGACCAGGATGTGAAAATTTCACACTCGTACAAATAAATACACTAACACGAATTTCACCTTGAGACTACTCTTTATTTCATTTACAATAGATGAACACTTCTAAAGAATCGATGTCACTACTGGCGCTAACTCGCAATTTGCAGTACACACACACTTTTGCTCTCATACCCCGCATTCGAACACCTACCTACACCTACACGCACACGCACAACAAAAGTTCCCGCACTCGACCTGGAGAATGGCTCGCTCCGAGGTTACGATAACCCGGTTCGATCACGAGAGCACTTGGCTACAACGAAACGCCTTCGATCACGAGCTACCTCACGTATCAACTCGATGATGAGAACACACACTACACATCCTCTCTTTGTCCACAGGGTGTCCTAATGGCGGCCTCACCAGCTGGTCTGCCGAGTCTCAGACGACGCTGCCAACGCTTACACACACACACTCTCTACGACGTCCTACCTCAATGATCAGCCGGCCCCTCACCGACTACCGACACTTGGATAACACTTCGCTTCCAATACACACACGCCTTACGTCCTACAGCAGCGGACAGGCGACCTCTCGCCGACTGCCGTGACTGAGACAACGCTTCGCTTCGAATACACATACACACTCTCTCTCTCTCTCGTGCACCTCTTTAACGTGTAATGCTACAGTTCCCCGTCACTTCGAATGCATCGGTTCACCCGCGATTCAAGCGATCACGCCCGCCAAGCTCTCTTCCCCGCCCCAAACGTCTTCCTCTCGGACAACCTGATTCTCGCTCTCACGTACGCATTCTCTCTTTTCTTCTACTTTATTCCTACTCTCTCACTCGCTTAGCAATCTCGACCCTTCGTTTACACTTCTTACTCTTCTCCGCAACCCCAAAGAAATCCCCAGTACCTTCAACCACACACACACTCACCCACACGCCCAATTTTTAACCTTACCCTCAACGCATCTTACATCCGTACAACCTCACCTCGGTGCCACACATTATGTCCCTCTCCCTCAATTCCCCACTACACGGAGAAATTCTGTCACAGCTAAAGTCGGTGCAGTGCTGCTGGCGAAAACAGCGTGCGTGGTGGGAGCGCAAAACAACGTGCGTAGACAGCAAAAAAAACGATGCGAACGCGCATGTGATTTCAAAATGCAAATGCACGCTCTTTTCCCGTGTAAGTCACTAAAATTTTGACTGAGTGGCTCCGGTATAGTTCAACACTTTTTTATAAATGCCTAACTATGTAATTTATATGCATGTATGCGTATAAAATATTGATACATTAGCATTTATAATAAAAAAGTATTAATAAATAAGTGTCAAACTATACTGTCGCGTTCGCATCGTTCTTTTTGCTGTCTGTTGTTTTGCGCTCCCATCACGCACGCTGTTTTCGCCAGGGGGCCTATCGAAGCAACGAACGCGCGCGTGAGTGAGCGAGTGAGCGCACGCGAGCGGGCCCGTCAGCCCGTCGGAGGGAGCAAGCGCACACCAGCGATGGGATATAGTTCCGGCCAGATTTGGGAATTCTCTAGGACCCAACCTCTCTATAGTGGAAAATCACTAGATCAAAAAAAAAAAAAATAGTACCGAAGGTAACGCGCGAAATTCAAATAAGCTCCAATAAGACAAGCGCCTATCACCCAATGACCCGAGATGCTTAATGGCAACTCTGTTAAATAAATAATTATTAATAACACGAGCGCCTATCAACCAATAACCCGAAGCACTCACTGGCCGACCTGTTTAAAAAATAATTATCAATAACACAAGCGCCTATCAACCGATGACCCCTGGCGCTTACTGACCACTCTTTTAAATAAATAATTATTAATAAATTACACAAGCACCTATTACCCAATAAACCGGGGCACTTACTGGCCGACCTGTAAGATAAATAATATATTAATAAATAACACGATCGTCTATCACCCAATAACCCAGGGCGCTTACTGGCCGACCTGTTAAATAATAATTAATAATAAATAACACAAGCGATTATCACCCAATAACCTGGGGCGCTTAATGGCCACTCTGTTAAATTAATAATTATTAATAACACAAGCGCCCATCACCCAATAACCCGGGGCGCTTACTGGCCAACCTGTTGAAAAAATAATTATTAATAACACAAGCGCCTATCACCTAATGACCCGGGGCGCTTACTGGCCACTCTGTTAAATAAATAATTATTAATAACACAATCGCCTATCACCTAACGACCCGAAGCGCTTACTGGCCACACTGTTAAATAAATAATTTTTAATAACACAAGCGCCTATCACCCAAATAACCGGAGTGCTTACTAGCAAACCTGTTTGATAAATAATATATTGATAAATAACACGAGCGCCTATCACCCAATAACCCATGGCGCTTACTGGCCGACCTGTTGCATAAATAATTAATAATAAATAACACAAGCGCCTATCACCGTATCACCTGGGGCGCTAATTGCAAATCTAGTAAACAAATAATTATTAATAAATATGTCAAGCACCTTTTTTCTAAAGATCCAGGACACTTATTTGCAAAACTATTAAATAATAAAAAATTGATCCATAACATAAGTTAACATATCACAATTTTAATTGCTTATCTAGTACGACAAAGATCTTTTTAATTGGCGCTCTTGTAATTACTTAATAATTAATTATTCAATAGTAGCCAGTAAGTACCCCGGGTCATTCGGTGATAGGCGCTTGTGTTATTAATAATTATTTAATCAAAAGAGTGCCCAGTAAAAGCTTCGGGTCATTGAGTGATAGGCGCTTGTGTTATTAATAATTATTTATTTAACAGGTCGGCCAGTAAGCGTCCCGGGTTATTAGGTGATAGGCCCTCGGGTTATTAATAATTATTTATCCAACAGAGTTGCCAGTAAGCGCCCTTGGTCATTCGGTGATAGTCGCTTTTGTTATTAATAATTATTTATTTAACAGAAATGCCAGTAAGCGGCCATGGTCATTCGGTAATAGGCGCTTGTGTTACTTATTATTGATTATTTATTTAACAGGTCGGCCAGTAAGCGCCCTCCGTTATTTGGTGATAGACGCTCGTGTTATTTATTAATATATCATTTATCTTACAGGTTGGCCAGTAAGTGCCCCGGTTTATTGGGTAATAGGTGCTTGTGTTATTTATGATACATTATTTATTTAACAGGTCGGCCAGTAAGCGCCCTAGGTCATTGGGTGAGAGGCGCTTGTGTAATTAGAAATTATTTATNTGTGTTATTAATAATTATTTTTTCAACAGGTTGGCCAGTAAGCGCCCCGGGTTATTGGGTGATGGGCGCTTGTGTTATTAATAATTATTAATTTAACAGAGTGGCCATTAAGCGCCCCAGGTTATTGGGTGATAATCGCTTGTGTTATTTATTATTAATTATTATTTAACAGGTCGGCCAGTAAGCGCCCTGGGTTATTGGGTAATAGACGCTCGTGTTATTTATTAATATATTATTTATCTTACAGGTTGGCCAGTAAGTGCCCCGGTTTATTGGGTAATAGGTGCTTGTGTAATTTATTAATAATTGTTTATTTAAAAAAGTGGTCAGTAAGCGCCCCGGGTCATTAGGCGTTAGGCGCTTGTGTTAATGATAATTCTTCATTTAAAAAAGTGGCCAGTAAGCGCCCCGGTTCATCGGTTGATAGGCGCTTGTGTTATTGATAATTATTTATTAAACAGGTCGGCCAGTAAGTGCTTCGGGTTATTGGGTAATAGGCGCTTGTGTTATTAATAATTATTTATTTAACAGAGTGGCCAGTAAGCGCCCCGGGTCATTAGGCGTTAGGCGCTTGTGTTAATGATAATTCTTCATTTAAAAAAGTGGCCAGTAAGCGCCCCGGTTCATCGGTTGATAGGCGCTTGTGTTATTGATAATTATTTATTTAACAGAGTTGCCTGTAAGCGCTTTGGGTTAATGGGTGATAGGCGCTCGTGTTATTGATAATTATTTATTTAACAGAGTTGCCTGTAAGCGCCCTGGGTCATTCGGTGATAGGTGCTTGTGTTATTAAAAATTTTTTATTTAACAGAGCAGCCAGTAATTGCCCTGGGTCATTAGGTGATATGCGCTTGTGTTATTAATAATTATTTATTCGAGAGAGTGGCCTGTAAGCGTCCCAGGTTATTAAGTGATAGGCCCTCGGGTCATTCATAATTATTTATTCAACAGAGTTGCCAGTAAGCGGCAGCAAGTGCCCCGGTTTATTGGGTAATAGAAGCTTGTGTTTAATATAATAATTATTAATTAATCATTTAACAGGTCGGTCAGTAAGCGCCCTGAGTTATTGGGTGATAGACGCTCGTGTTATTTATTAATATATTATTTATCTTACAGGTTGGCCAGTAAGTGCCCCGGTTCATTGGGTAATAGGTGATTGTGTTATTTATGATAAATTATTTATTTAACAGGTCGGCCAGTAAGCGCCCTGGGTTATTGAGTGATAGACGCTCGTGTTAATTATTAATATATTATTTATCTCACAGGTTGGCCATAATTGCCCCGGTTTATTGGGTAATAGGTGCTTGTGTTATTTATAATTGATTATTGATTTAAAAGAGTGGTCAGTAAGCTTTCTGGGTCATAAGGTGTTAGGCGCTTGTGTTAATAATAATTATTCATTTAAAAGAGTGGCCAGTAAGCGCCCCGGGTCATCGGTTGATAGGCGCTTGTGTTATTGTTAATTATTTATTAAACAGGTCGGCCAGTAAGTGCTTCGGGTTAGTGGGTGATAGGCGCTCAGGTTATTAATAACTATTTATTTAAAAGAGTGGTCAGTAAGCGTCCCAGGTTATTAAGTGATAGACCCTCGGGTTATTCATAATTATTTATTTAACAGAGTTGCCAGTAAGCGGCCTGGGTCATTCGATAATAGGCGCTTGTGTTATTTATTATTAATTATTTATTTAACAGGTCGGCCAGTAAGCGCCCTGGGTTATTGGGTGTTAGGCGCTCGTGTTATTTATTAATATATTATTTATCTTACAGGTTGGCCAGTGAAAGCCCCGGTTTATTGGGTAATAGGTGCTTGTGTTATTTATGATAAATTTTTTATTTAACAGGTCGGCCAGTAAGCGCCCTGGGTTATTGGGTGATAGACGCTCGTGTTATTTATTAATAATTATTTATTTAGAAGAGTGGTCAGTAAGCGCCCTGGGACATGAGGTGTTAGGCGCTTGTGTTAATAATAACTATTAATTTAAAAGAGTGCTCAGTAAGCGCCCCGGGTCATCGGTTGATAGGCGCTTGTGTTATTGATAATTATTTAATAAACAGGTCGGCCAGTGAGTGCTTCGGGTTAGTGGGTGATAGGCGCTTTAGGTTATTAATAATTATTTATTTAAAAGAGTGGTCAGTAAGCACCCTGGGTCATTAGGTGATAGGCGCTTGTGTTATTAATTATTATTTATTTTAAAGAGTGGCCAGTAAGTGNGTGGCCTGTAAGCGTCTCGGGTTATTGATAATTATTTATTTAACAGAGTTTCCAGTAAGCGCCCTGGGTTATTGGGTGATAGGCGCTCGTGTTTTTTATTATTATTCATTCGAAAGATCGGCCTGTAAGCGTCTCGGGTTAATAAGTGATAGACCCTCGGGTTATTAATAATTATTTATTTAACAGAGTTGCCAGTAAGCGGCCATGGTCATTCGGTAATAGGCGCTTGTGTTACTTATTATTGATTATTTATTTAACAGGTCGGCCAGTAAGCGCCCTCCGTTATTTGGTGATAGACGCTCGTGTTATTTATTAATATATCATTTATCTTACAGGTTGGCCAGTAAGTGCCCCGGTTTATTGGGTAATAGGTGCTTGTGTTATTTATGATACATTATTTATTTAACAGGTCGGCCAGTAAGCGCCCTGGGTTATTGGGTGATAGACGCTCGTGTTATTTATTAATATATTATTTATCTTACAGGTTGGCCAGCAAGTGCCCCGGTTTATTGGGTAAAAGAAGCTTGTGTT
>NW_019384268.1:393685-444185 GCF_000648655.2 Copidosoma floridanum | reverse complement strand
AAGCAGTTTTCCGGAACTCGTTCGAAAAGTCTCCTTTACGAACCTCGTAACGTCCCTCGCCTTCGGCTCAGGCCGCAAACCTCTCGGTTCGCAAACAGAGACTTTTCAAACTCGTAGGAAAACTACTATTAAATACTTGTTTATGTTGCTTTACTACTTTAAAATCAAATATATGATTCAAGTTTCTACATTTATGATGTTTTTATGAACTGCCAAACCTCATATCTCTCTTGAAAGTGGATTACACATTCATAATACAAGAAAAGAATATTTAAAAAAGCTTTGATAAATTTTTTTTAAATAGACAGGACATCTCAATACAGACAACACTCAATTTTTCTACATGCATCTATTAAATCTATATTGATTCATGTTACACTTCCAAAACATTATTCTGTTGTACAAAGAAACATGAAAGCCAATGTTAAGCCAATATCTCTGTTGCCAAGTTAGGAGAGTAATTTTTCTCAAATACATATTTGGCCTTGCTTATGTAAGCTTTATCGCTAACTTTGATTTTTGGCATTAGTTTGCTGCTACCATAACATTATTTTTTAATCTTACTGAACACTTGGACCTCATGTTCAGAAAAAATATTTCTTGGTTACGCATAACTTGTTCGACGTTTCCTATTATAACAGCAATTAATAAATGTCTTTAAATGATGCAACTATTCATGATTGCCGTATTATCAGAGTTTTTTTCAGATTTTATGTTTTAAAGTACGATTCAGCCACTCAAATACAAATACTATAAAATTACTACAAGTTAAGTAAAAAATTTATTTTATATTTTTTGAATAAATCTTTAAAATTTGAGTTGTGGAACTTTTTGCTACGATCGTTTTGATAATTGACTGGCATTCTGCGTTCTTCTAATGTAGACTGCATCAATGTTGACACTTCTTCACCATTTTTTTTTTTTATATTGGTAAAGCCCATTCGTACTTGTGGAATACTTCTTTTACAGTGACGATACACTAATACCTTTTGTTTTCACGAGCGTACGATTGTATATCGACGGTTGGATAAAAGACAGAGCCAACTCAGATACTTGGTGAAAAAGGAGCCAACTCGAAATTTGGGTTGAAAAAGCAGTCAACTCAGAATTGGCTTGAAAAAGGAGCCATCTCAGGTTCGGGTTAAAGAAGCAGCCAACTCGGGAGTAATTTTTTTTCATCAAGTTTTGTCGTGGTAGCTCTGAAATTCACAATATAGGTATACTTATATAAACGAACAAAGATTTTTCATTAATCCAATGGTTCAGAAAAATAATTTATGTTATTGTAATAGAGTGTACTTAACTTATTAAATTATGTACTTTACAAGTCTGCTGCGATTAGACGTCATTCTATGATCAGACTATGGACGTAAATCATTTTAAATGTTCTTCAACAAATTTTTTAATACTTTTTTCATTTTATTTCGATTAGTTAACGTAAAAAAAATCTTTCCAAACAATTTTATCTATTTTAAAATTATTATAACATACTATTTGAATATGAATTCCATTTTCATTTTTGCATCTTAATAACGCAACGAATGAATGACCAAAACAGTAGTTCTTTTAAATGTAATCAAATGTTATTAAAACTTGGACATCAAGATTTATTTATAGTCATAAAAAACACTAAAAATAAAGTAAATCGTTATTTGTATGAAATAAGAGGTAATGATGATAAATTTCCTATATTTGGAGNATGGACGTAAATCATTTTAAATGTTCTTCAACAAATTTTTTAATACTTTTTTATTTTTAAACGTCGTGTTAAATAAAAAAAAACTTGTGTTAACTATACAAATGTTTTTTTTTTGTGAACTGTAGCATGAACAGTTATTGTAATCTTTAATTTTTCTCTGCTATTAATACACTAAATGTATGTCAGTGCGGTGCGCTACTTCATAATATTTTCATAAAAACTGTGATATTCTTGTGGGATGACACCACTCTGGCACATGTCTCTAAGATCTCTTTTTTTCATTACTTAATTGAATTTTTGTATTGTATGCTTTGTTTAGTGCATTATTTACAAGTGTGTGTGAATTCAGAGACGTAGTTTGGAATTGTTCATCAAAATCGTATGTAAAGTAAATTGTAGAATCTGGAGTAATTTTAATTTCTCTTACTTGCAATACTTTTGCTTTACATTTTTTATGTTTGTTTTAGGTGTTTAGCACGATATGATTTGAACAATTTTGAAAATAAAATAAAGGATGACCATGGTATTATTAAATCAGATTTGAGAGGCAAACATAAGAACAGATAAAAAAAATAACGTACAAAAAGCACATATTTTCATAAGTATAGTACACTCTATTACTATAACATAAATTATTTTTCTGAACCATTGGATTAATGGAAAATCTTTGTTTATTTATATAGGTATAACCATATTGTGAATTTCAGTGCTACCACGACAAAACTTGATGAAAAAAAATTACTCCCGAGTTGGCTGCTTCTTCAACCTGAACCTGAGTTGGCTTCTTTTTCAAGCCAATTCTGAGTTGACTGCTTTTTCAACCAGGTCTGCTTGCCAACTCTTGTCTAAACTACGTGTGATAAATATTTTAAGGGGACACATATGCCTATCTGCCTAATAAGGTTTTTCAACAATTTTCTTGATGTATTAAATGTCTAGGTTTACGTTTGCTAAATCAGTTTGAATAAATTTGAAAGCTGTACAGTTGAATTAAAAAGCTTTTTTTCCAATAATTTTAATTTTTTTGATCAAGGAAGCATAATTTATTGCATCTTAAGGCTGTTATGGTATTCTAACATTGCACAGTCTTATATTTTCTAATTCATACTGTCCATCTGTGGTAAGTTTGTTTTCGATACGCGGAGGATCCTGGCTACCGCCTTCATTATTATCTACTTTTGATCGAATACGTCGACACTTATTTTGATACTTAAGCAATAATTACATAAATTTATATGTATATGAATACCCTACCTTCTGAAGCTCTTCAATGATTGATTGACTGATATAATTAGTTTGTCATGACTTGTATTTCCTGCTAACTTTTCAGCTGTCATTAACCACAAACAATCTACTGGCTCATTAATATTGCCTTAGTGTATATAACGTACTTGCTGCAGTATTTAAGCCGCCCAATAATGAAGTAGCAGCGATTCACTTTTCTTACTAACAATGAGATTTAACATTGGAGCAATAATTTGTTAACTTTATTTCTAATATAAGTTCGTGTAGCTTAATTCTTCTGAAACCCTTTTCCATGAACATTTGAAGTTTCTAATATTATATAGTATTTTTTTAAATTACTCTGTGTTGTAAGAGATGCGTCAGGATATTTTTTGACGAGTAGCCTTATTATTCCAACACTTATTGCATAATTTAAATTGTTTATTTTTTTTTTTTAACATTTTTAAAGTCTATTCTACTTTAAAATCAAATATATGATTCAAGTTTCTACATTTATGATGTTTTTATGAACTGCCAAACCTCATATCTCTCTTGAAAGTGGATTACACATTCATAATACAAGAAAAGAATATTTAAAAAAGCTTTGATAAATTTTTTTTAAATAGACAGGACATCTCAATACAGACAACACTAAATTTNGTAGCCTTATTATTCCAACACTTATTGCATAATTTAAATTGTTTATTTTTTTTTTTTAACATTTTTAAAGTCTATTCGTAAATCGCTAAGCCTGTACATATATTTTTCTTTTTGTACTCCATACTTTAAATCTAAAAAATCTCTCTATTTTCAATCAGAGATTTGCAAATAAATATTATTTGATAAATTCTTACTAACTTAAACCTTATCAGCAGATTTATTGCAAATTGTGTAATTTTCATCATTGTCATCGCTGCTACTTTCACCAACAGCAGATTTGAAGGTAATCTCACCTTCACATGATATTTCTCTGTTTTTTCGTTGATTCACTTCATCGACTTTCTTATCTTTATCACTTTTGCTATAAAAATAATTTTGAATCACAGATTCAATACTTTTACATTTTTAGTCTTATATTTCCGTAGAAATTTCTATGAAGGTATCTGTAATTAGTTTGTAAGTTTCTCGAAGCACTTTTTACGCCTCATTTTTTTTAAACTTTAACAGTCCGTACTTCCTTTCAACAGCTTTTCTTTCCTTCACTCACTGATGTAAAATGTCTTTTTCTCGTTGATACATGATGATGCTCCAATGTTTTGTGGCAGACTGTAAATATTTTCCTAGGTGTGCACTTGACGTATGGCAAAACTATCAAAATCTTTTTTGTGTCAACGATTATTTATTTGTTTATCTTTGTTTATAACAACAAAGCCATGTTTATCATCATTTCAGCAGCTAGAGCAAAATTTATAAATTGAATATGCGACATGTATGAGTTTAAACGATCATAACATACGTGCCTAAGACTAACTTTATCTTGACGGAATGAAACTAAAGAATTAACGTTATCCCTGACAAGATATTTTGGCACCTGAGCTTACAATTGACAAAAATAAAAACAGTGATGTGAATCTGAATACATATACACATTTTCGAACACAATTCTATTCGATAGCTTGATTGAAACTTATAAGCTATAATTTTTATCACAATCAGATGGATCGAAAAAACTAGCACATATAGTATCAGAGAGTAGTTCGCCATTTTGATTTGATCGCCTTTCTTAATTTTCAATAGCGTCGGAATTAGGAACTTGTATTTTTGTAGATTGCTCCTTAAATTTCATATTTGCATTGTATGAAAAAACAATTATAACTGATATTTCAATTAAATAGTACAACGTTTATACAGTTCAAATTTTTTATTGCAAAGAATCTATCTACTATAAATGCACCATCTATATTTTCGAACGCTTAGTTAATCAGTCATCAATGCTTTACCAGTAGAGCTTTATTTTTCAGGCTATCAGTATTGCGGTCCAGGTACTAAGCTTACTAAATATCTTTCTAGATGGGATCTAGGAGTTAATCCTCTGGACTCAGCGTGAAAGGAGAACGATATAGCCTGTTCAAAAAATCAAAAAAAAGTAGAAGCTAGATACAAAGCAAATAAAATTTAAGCTGAGAAGGCTTGTCAAAGAGTTGCAGCATCAGATTCAACTATTGGTAGAAAAGCAGTTACTGCTCTGGTGACGGGCGCTGTAAAGCTCAGAAAAAAATTTGGTACGGGGTTCAAGCATAACAATAAAAGGATATTGTAAGAAAAAAAAAAAAATTTGGTATGGGATTAAACTAGAAGCACTAAAAAGATATTGTAAGAAAAAAAAAGAAGTAAAGACGGTTAAAAAAAACAAGGTAGTTCTTTAAGAGCAGTTATTAATGGTGCTGCACAGGACATGAATAGTAAGAGCAAAAGTGCTCGAGAAGTCTTTAGTAGTGCTTTTTAAGAAGCTTGTAGTGCAGTTAAGAAATCAGGTAGTAAAAAGTATGTTGCAATTCTATGCGTCTTACATCTTTCCACTCAAATTATGGAGCTTTAACTTAGATCACTTGTTTGCTGATTTAAGTGTAACAAAATTGGCGCTATGGCAAATGGAATGGCAAGAATTATGAAGATCATTAATGCCACTAGATCAACCTAAAAGCAGCTATGAGAGAGTCAAAGACATAATTTAACTATGAAAACTATTGTTCTTAGGAAAGGTCTTTATCTTAAACTGCATAAAACTGAATTAATAGTATGCTTAAAGCCTTGTGCTGAAAAAGGTTTTAAAAATAAAGTAAATTGAAAAAAAATCGAAAGAAACAAAACCTTCTAATTCAGCTTTGTCCAATTTAGATTTAATAAAATACGTTAAAAACTTCAAAATTCTCTGTTTCTGTAGAATATTTATGAGAAATAACTTACCTGCTAACGGTCCTCGTTTATGTGAAACGGCTACAGTATGTCTTGATGGTACAAATTGACCTGGAACTAACTGGCTGGCTGTTCAGAAATAAGATGATGATATAGTGTACTTTGACAGTTTTGAATATCTGCAATCACTTATTGAGTTAGTGCTGTATTCAAAAAATCATATAAAGAAATGTAACCATCAGCGGTATCAAAAAAAAATTAAACTCTTACAACTGCAGACATTAAGGTTTCTTTCAAAACAAGCACAACTTTGTTGCACAGTAAGACACAACTTTGTTAAACAGTAAGACTCAACTTAGTTATATTATGACAGTCATAGAAGAAACAATAATACTTAGCCTTTCTTAAACGTCTTTTATCCCAGAAGCTCAGTATTTTCCACCAATCGAGTTACCGCCAAAACATAACTACATTTTTGGCTAAGCAGAATTTTTGTTATTAACTCAATCCAAAATATTAACGTAAATTGTAATGGATCTCATTTTGGCAATAAATTTATTGTATTACTAACTGGCAGTTACGAGATCAAAAATTTTAGGTCATTTTCAATTAAGGTATTAGAACCTTGCAACACAACTCTTGATGATAGGCAAAACAATAATACGCTCAGAAGTGCTATTAAGTGCAGTCATACCATTGATTCCAGATCTAAGAATTCTATAGGTCATCCTTTAGTTTTCAATAAACGAGTTTTGAAAAATAACACCACTCATGTTTCAGACTTACCTGTAGCTATTTTGAAGGTAAATGCACTGCGAGTAGAGTGTCATATCGTTCGTAAAGCTTATATGTATACATAATGACAAAGTGCACACGATTCGAAAATTTATCCCAGCTATACCACTTAGATATAAAATTATCAAAGTTTCTTTAAAAATAATTTATTTACCAATCATTTGACGTACCGTTAATCATATACAACTGTGCATAGTGGATCAATACGGTGATTTAGTCAATTTTTAAAGGGAAGTTATTACCGTAAGGTTGCACTTAAAACCCTTAGTTCAACAGAGATTATTTACAATAAAAAAAATCATGTAAGTGACTTAACTTGTACTTATTTAAGAATAAGCAGTTAAACCATCAAGACGTCCAAAAAACAGTCCATACATTTAAAACGAACTCATCAAAAAAAAAAACAGTTTATAAAAAGTATACGTCTAAAATTAAAAATCCCCGGTGCAAAATAAATTGGGTATTTCTTTGTTGTATAAAAAATGTACGAGACTAAATATTTAGTATCCAGCAACATTTAACGAATCCATCACGCATTATGAGATTAATGCTTATTAGCCATATACATTCTTAATGTGTGGTAATATCAATGAAATTTGCATATTAATGTAACAGCAATACTTGTGTCTTTTATCATCACGCTGTTAGTTACACGTTTACGGAAGATAAGTCAAATAAAATGAAAATACAGCAGTGGTAAATACGGAATTTGTAAACAACTCCATTTGCTACCTATTAGAAGAAATAAGATACAAGGTTAATGCTATAGAATCAGATGAGTGTAAGAATATTAGCTTAACAACCCTCATCAAAATTGGTTTTCACTTAGTCCTAATAAAAGTTATAAAATATGAATGCAGGGTAGTTGGGTAATGGAAAAGAAAAACGGGATAGTGTTAAAAATTCGTGATATGTTGAAGATGGCACGCATTCATTAAAAGTAAATACTACTTTTTTAACCAAATACCTTCCAACGTTATTGATTGATCCAAGCAAAAAAAATCATCACAAAATGCTCGAGTAGATGAGTGATAAGAATTGAAATCACGTAACGATTTTCTGGGTAATACATCGGCTTACTGTTTGATGTTACATGATCGTATCGTTCAGTATTGTCTTTTGAGTAGAAATGTTAAAAAACTGATGTTAAGTTGGAGAATGAAGCTCATAAGGCTAATGCATAGCTTTGCTAACATTATTTGTCTTTCGATCGTCATGAAGAAAAATCAGAGCAGTTGGACCAGAGAAGAAAAAGATAAAAAACGAAGACAAGAAGGGTGGAGCAAATTTGAGGAGCAACACTTTAAGAAACGGAAGGAAAAAGAATCTAAGAAAAAATCAAGAGATAGTCAGTACCGTAAGATTCTGTAAAACTAATTTTCTTGAAAAAGTTTCTACTTATCAAAATGTCCCATGAACCGATCATTAATAAGTCTACTACCGATGTTAAAAATCAAAAACTTTCAACTAAAGATGATAATGATAGAAAAGAGAAATCTTAGTTAAAAAATGTGAAGGAAAGTATCTAACTAAAAAAGAAGCCGAAGTTAAAATAATGACAGTTTAAGATAATTGTACGTATAAAGTGACAAAAGAAACAAAAATGGAGTACGTGATGGATATACAATGCTTCAAGAAGCTTGGCAATGATAATATGCTAATACAATTAGCTATTTTTTATCTTAACACTAATGACACTCAAGCACGAGTTTTTCTTTTCAAACAACCTTTAGCCTGGCGTTAACTACCACAAAAGTATAAACTTAAAAATTTGCATCTCCAACCTTACCACCATATATTAATCTGTGATTCAGGTAATATTAATTGCACAGAAATAAAAATATTCTGCATAAAAACCTCAAAGACGCTTCAATGATTTTGGTAATAAGAGAGTTGAAACCAAAGTGACTTGAAAGATTTAATTTTAAAGTAACTGATATGACACACTATCTACCGTTTGCACTTCCAAGATCAGTAACTATTTGTACACATCATAGTAGGTCCCACAAATCTATTGCTCTTCATAATTTTAGATGCATGAAAAGTTTTTACTACCACATCCAATGGAAAGATGTCACCAGCTCTGATGAAGAGGACTTATAAATACTGATTATATTTTATTATTCTCTCAATTTCACCAACGCAGTATAAAATGTAAGAGTAACGGTGAAGAAAGTAGGAAACGTTGCTTGTCAAGTACAGAAGACACGGGTAAAAGAATTTTTCAACCATAATATTGTTAATATTTATTAAATGCATCATGGACTTTATCATCAGTATCTATAGCTTTCATAATGCTTGTAGATAGTACATACAAAAATAATTTTCAGTGGTTCCGTTGCAAGAGAGCGTTGTTTGACATTGGAATATTGAGTCACCTTGCAGTTAAAATGATTTACCACTTAATATAAAAAGTATAATAATTACACAGGCATACAAAAAAAATTTCATGAACCAGAAGATAGATCCTACTATTCTTAGATTTGTGGGTTGCTGAAACCAAATATGACCATAAAAAACAATTTTAATGGCCCATTTTCCCACTAGCACCCCCTTTAGTATCCCTTTGGGGTGGATAAAAATTTTAATTTTTGGATAACGTCAAGACGAATGTGTATTTCTATGTTTTTTTGATGCTGGAACTAAAAATAATAATAATAAAAAATAAATTTAATGCCTCTATCACCCATTATTACCCCCTTAACTTCTCTAGGGGGTTAAAAATTTTATTTTTGTGTAAATTCAAGATGTATGTGTATTTCTATGTTTTGCAAGATGCTGAGATGAAAAATGGTTTTAGAGAATGTATTTACGTGACCTTTTTGTATGCATGTATCTGTTTTTGTGATGCTAAAACTGAATCATCATTTTTGTCCTAATCTTAACAAGATTTTTCATTTTTATCTGTTTTTTATTTTATTTTCTATTTAATCCTACTGGTACTGTTATCTACCTGACAGTCTTTTTAACGCTGGAAAGATGCTAAATCTAATTCTATACCTTCGGGTTGGAATTGTTTCTCCATATTTTTGCGACTAAGGTGCCTCTACGCGGTTAAGTCCGATAACAGTTTATCTGGCTAAGTTCTGAGATAGAAATTTTAAGTAGGAATATTAAATTTTTTTTTTGGTATTTTCTTTCGGTTTCAGCATCCCAAAAAAAAAACTACTCATCCATATTATTATAACAGAAAAATTGAGATTCTCACACCCCATAAAGGAAAACAGGCAATTAAAAATTACTTTTCATGGTCATATTCGATTTCAGCGACCTCAAAAACCTAAAAATAATAGAATCTCCTCTCTAGTTCATGAAATTTTTTTTTTCGTGCGCTTGTATTATCAGATGCAATTTCATGCGTTTCAAGTGTCTGATAACACAAGCACACAAAAAAAAAAATTTCAAGAATTTTAAAAAATTTACACAAATGATGACGAATTTTTCACTAGTCCAGTAAAAAAAGCTGACTTAAGACAACATAATAAAATAATTTTGTAAAGTTTAAATTATAATTAAAAAATTAAAATAGAAAGAAGGAAATATAAAAGACCATTTTAATGATGGATACACTCTACAGTTGGTGTGACAATAATTTTAATTTAAATGATAAGTTTATATACATTTTTAACAGTAAATGAGAAGAAATTTCGTAAAGGTGATTTGAATAAAAATTAACATAACGTATCAGTTTAAGAAACTTATTTTATAACTGTTCTATGGAATATAAAGGAAAAAATTTTATTATTTTCTCACATTATATATTACATTTAATCGACCATATTATGACTACTCATCCACATAGGCTATTGCTTTTGACGTCTTAGGCATTGGTATGCACCGAAAAATAAATCACTGTCTTGATTTGATAAGTTGAATGATATGCTCTGAATAAACCATTGTTTTTATAAGTGCACTTTATGTAGGACAAAAAAAAGTTTTTTCAGGTAATGTTGCTCATGTGTAAGACATACAGGAGAAAAGACTTCATCCACGAGATAATTAAAGGATTCACATATTTGAGACAAATATTGAACTTTACGCGTCAGGATTGAACTAACTAATTTGGCTCTATGACTTACATTCGTATAAATTTTTTTGAGATTCTTAGTAATAGTGAGGGTGATCTAACATTTAATGACTTGAAGTATTATCTCATAACTATTGCTAAGAATTTAAAAATAATTTATACGCATGTAAGTCAAAAAGCCAAGTTAGTTAGTTCAATCCTGATGCATGAAGCTCACTATTTGTCTTAAATATGTCAATCCCTTAACCATCTTGAGGATAAAATCTTTTATCCTGTATGTCTTACACATAAGCAACATCACCTGAAAAAACTTTTTTTCGACTTACATAAAGCGCACTTATTAAAACAATGATTTATTTAGAGCATTTTATTCAAGTCATCAAAGCAAGACAGCGATTCATTTTACGCAGCATACCAACGCCTAAGATGTTAAAGCAATAGCCTATGTGGATGAGTGGTCATTACATGGTTAATTAAGTGTAATATACGATGTAAGAAAATAATAAAACTTGTTACGGTATATTCTAAAGAACAGTTATCAAACAAATTTCTTAAGCTGATAAGGTATGTTGATTTTCATTTAAACCACCTGTACGAAATCTTTTCTTATTTACTGTTAGAAAAAATATATAAGCTATTTATTTGAATTAAATTTATTGTCACACCAACTACTGAGTGTATGCATCATAAACAAAGTCTGTTATATTTTCTACTTTCTATTTTAATTTTTAGTTATAATTTAAATTTTACAAAATTATAATACCACGTTGTATTAAGTCAGCTTTTTTTACTGGACTAGTGAAAAAGTCGTCATTATTCGTGTAAATTTCTTAAAATTTCTTTTCAAACTAAGATCATAGTGAACTCCTAGCACGCTATACTGATGACTCAGTCCTTGAATACTCTGGTTACTGGCTCTGAGTGACTATTTTCTGCACAACTTGTCAAATAAGAGTTAAAAAAAAAGAAAATTTGGATTTAAATAATAAACAAAGTGAGCGCTATTTATTTATCAACAGAAGCAACGTACGCAAAGAGAGAAAAAGAAATGTTCACAAACTTCCTATTATTTTTCCAAAAAAAAAAAAAAAAAAACCATGTACCTGGTATGCACTCCACGTTTGTCAACGCAAGGAGCGTTTGCAGAGAAACAGATATAAATATCTTCGAGTTTTTTTTCATTTTTCTAAAAAAAAAAAAATTTATATATATATATACATATCACGAATCTGGTATGTACTCCACGTAGTTTGTTATTCCATATTTGAGCCAGAATAAGCCTAGCTCACCGACATCACTCTATAAACACTAATAATCTTGATATTTATTCTTCATAAACCTCCCTGTGTATTATCTTCACACGTACATGAATTGTTTCCAGCTATAAAACATAAAAGTGTGCTATTTAGAAGGTACTCATAATTAGTTCTGTTACTGTTCTTTTATTTTTAAAGTTTGCTTGCAATTTTACTCTTATAACAGTAATTATATAATGCATTATTTCACATATTTTAAGTCTCACTTATTTATTGTCTAACTACATATTATTTTATTCATCAACGATAAGAAAAACAGTAACTTATT
Organism: Copidosoma floridanum; assembly: GCF_000648655.2. Next base: position 432,000 of record NW_019384268.1, on the reverse strand, counting down.
TTACTATTTTACCGTTTATTTTGCAAAACATTATTTAATCGGTTATAAGTAATATCTAGTTTTTAATCACTTTGCTCTCGTTATTTTGACCTTCCAAAGTATTTCTTACTATTAAAAAAAAAATTCTGTTTCTATTACTACCATTTGTTTTATTCGATATTTCTTTTACGAAACTGCTCTTTTTTCATTCCCATGCTATTTTTTCTAATGCTTTTTTTTAAGCCTACTTATGGTATTTATTAGCTACTTTGGCTCTAGCCACTCTTAAAATTATTAATAAGTGTTAAATAGCTAGAGTTTTTTAAAATTGCTGGTCCTACTCATTCAATAAAACTATATATACTTGATTTTAAATACTTATTCTATTTCTTAACTTCTGTAAAAATTAGCATATTTATTACAAATTCCTTTTTTATGAGATTCCGTGAGTATTTAAATAAAGGTAGATGAGCAACTCTTCCGCAGTAAATCAGAAAAATCTAAAATAATTTGTTATTGATGAAGAAAGCTATACACTTTTGATATAATATTTATAAAGAATGTTATTTATTTTAATATTTAAAAGTTTTTTATTAAAGAAGTCAGTGAATCATGATTAATTGGCTATTTTTTTCCTCCATGTATGTTAAAAACTGAGCTCCGAAGTATAGTGGACTGTGTAATTAAATTTGAACGCCACCTGGAAGATTTTACGCAGCTAAAAATTTGTCATAAGTTCTTATGTAATTTCTTACGTAACTTCTTATGTAATTTCTTACGTATGTTCTAATGTAAGTTCTCATATAAGTTCTTTAAATAGAACTTATGTCAGAACTTGTACACGATCTTACATTTGCTTATCAACCGAGAACTTACATAAGATCTTATGTAATTTCTTATATAAGTTCTTATTTAAGTTCTTATAAGACTTCGGGTAACAGTCGTTTAAACGTATTCAATTGCTATCTACATACATGCACGGTAAATTTTAAAATTTTTTCTGCACAATTAAAAGCTGTTAAAATAGCTAATACAAATTAGTTAATACAAAAAAGGCATTTCTTACCTTCACTAAGGGGATTTGAACCTAGCCCGGAGAATCTCTAGACAAGTGTCTTACCAACTTGGCCAAAGTGGATTCGATACATGGGAAAGAATTGACGTCCTCATAAGGTACTTCTAAAACTGTTAATTTTCTTATTTTGTGGATAACATTTACCACCTTGGTTATCTCATTGGTTATTGAACATTTTATAAACGTACATATAACATTGTCTTGAGTCTGATAATGCGTTTCTCGACAATAAATCTAGTAATTGATTTTACAACTACTTTTCGATCACAGATTTTATTTGAACTTTGCTTGTACTTTTTATTCTAAGGGAAAAATAATCTATTTTTAAAAGTGTAATAAATTTATTGTAATTGTTACAACAAGAAAGTTGAGGATTATTTAACTTCTTCTCTTCAATACTTTAATGACGGTATCAAAAACCAGCAGCAAAAATAGTTTCTTACTTATATAAACATTACTCAAAAGATTATACAAATTCTTAAAATGTAAGTTACTACATGAAATAAAGTTTTAAAAAAAAGTATTTGATTTAAATAAGAAGTGGAAAAACACGTTCCCTAACTAGTATTAGAGATTGTAAAAAGCAATAATTTGAGGACTCAATAACATCGATGTTGGTATTAGATGTTCCTTATGAGGACGTCCATTCTTTCCCATGTATCGAATCCACTCTGCTTAGTGGGTAAGACACTTGACTAGGGATTCTCCGGACCAGGCTCACATCCCCTTAGTGGAGGTAAAAGATGCTTTTTTTTTATTTACTAATTTACATTAGCTATTCTAACAGCTTTTATGCAGAAAAAATTTTAAAGTTCACCATGTATGTATCTAGATAGTAATTGAATACGTTTAAACGACTGATACCCAAAGTCTTATAAGAACTTACATAGTAACTGACATAAGAAATTACATAAGATCTTATGTAAGTTCTTGGTAGATAAGCAAATGTAAGTAATGACACAAGTTGTGATAAAAGAACTTATATGAAAACTTACGTAAGAACTAACATAAGTACTGACATAACAAATTATTTAAGAAATTACGCAAGAACTTATGTAAGACCTTGTGACAAATTTTTAGCTGGGTAAGGTGTTGGGTTTAAAGGGCAAGAAATACGTGCTCAACATATATTGAAATTTACTAGCTGTATTTAATGATACAATTCTCTTATTCTTAAGATCCAATTAAAACAAAAATAAGGTTACTTAAATCACAAAATATTGCGAAAAAATAAGATCCAAAACAAGAATATCGAAAAAATGTTTGGATAAGCTCAGAGTAATGTACTGCAATGGTTGTACAAAGCAAATTGGCGAGAGCTGTAACACTAGCGAGCTGTTAGACAAAGAAATGTACAAAGAGCGGCTATTATTAGATTAAAAGATGCATGTGTGTTTATGGTTTGTTTTTATTAGTAAGAATTATACTATGTCAGAAAGCTTTAAATCTAATAACCTCATTTTTTTACTTACATTAGTGTAGTATTACTGATGTTTCTCATACTCCCAAGGTTAATAGACATAAGTATAATAAATATGTATCAATAAAAAAATAATTTACTAGCTTAGTGCCTTGTGAGTAAGACTGTAAAATATAAATGACTGACAACAGCAAATAGTTTTAATTTAAAGTTACTAAATGCTATGAATGACAAAAAATATAAGACTTTCCATCATGGTGTCTCGAATCAAGCTTAGATATGATACCCACAAGTAAACCTACCCAAGTGTCAGTCACCGATTTTGATGAAACTTTGCATAGTGGTAGAGAATCAAAAAATAAATAACACGTATTTTTTTTATCGGAGGAGAACGGTTCCTAAGGGGTGAAATCTTCCCTTAAGTTTTTACCCTCAAAACACATATTCCGTAATATTTTCTTTTAAACTCAACATTTTTCAAAAAAAATATATGAAAATTGTTCCCATCAAAAAAAAATTATAATTTAGGAAATATTTTACAGTCGGGGTTACATGCCCTATATTTTAAGGGTTAAAACTATGTTTTTTACAGTAATTTTTTCTTCTGAAAGTTCTGAAATTCGTTGAAAATTAGTCAAAAAAATTTTTTTGCTTGTTACATAACATGTGCAGCTTACCAATATTTGTATTCTTTTCAAAACAACCCCCTTTATGGGTAAACAACCCCTATTTAAAATAAATTACTAGAGCCGTTGAAGATAACAAGTTAAGCATAAGAATTGATATACGAGGGTTTTTCGTGTCGCTGATTGCGTATTCGTTGTCAGATTTTGGAAATTAAAAATAATAAATCTAATATGGCGGAACACAGATAAGAATTTAACACATCAATGACAGCGAGGGCTTAGAAATTAGAATTCTTAGCTGACTTTTATACTTTTCAATAATTTATTCATAAATTCTCTTGGTAAATACAACATACATGAGAAAAGTTTTTATAAAAAACCCAATTTGTTTTTTCATGGTTTACTGAACTATATCTTTCTTCAAAATATCTTCCGTATTATTTTTTTAACATTTTTTTTACTTCACTTTTGTTTTGAAACGTACGGAAGCTCTTTTTTTGCTGTACAACTATATAATGGATCACTTTACATAAATGTTTGATGAGTAAATTAAACTAGAATTTTCAAAGAAATTCGTTTTAAAAAAGAGATACTCATTGTCAGAAACGACTCAAGTTTATATACTGTCACTTAAATGTGTACTGATATCCTATAAAATTACTCCTAACCGAAAAATAACTACATATAAAATCTAATGTATTATTTTATTGACGATACTAATATACGCTGAGAAAAGCATTGGCACATAAATCACCTTGGTCCTCCACAAAAATTCACAAAATTTTAAAAAATGCGTTATTGCAGATTTTTGCTGCATATTGAACAATTATTATTGAACGTTATGATCTATATTATTTCTAATCCCTCACTGTCCTCAATGTGTTGAATTCCGATCTGTGTTCCGCCATATTGGATTTATCATTTTCAATTTCCAAAATCTGACAACAAATACGCAATCAGCGACCCGAAAAACCCCCGTATATTAATTTTTATGCTAAACTTGTTGTCTTCAACGGCTCTAGTAATTTACTTTGAATAGGGGTTGTTTCCCCCTGAAGGGGGGTTGTTTTCATAAAAATACAAATATTGGTTAACTGCACATGTTATGTAACATGCAAAAACATTTTTTGACTAATTTTCAACGAATTTCAGAATTTTTAGAAAAAAAGCTAACTATAAAAAACATAGTTTCAACCCTTAAAAATATAGAGGATGCAACCCTGACTGTAAAATATTTCTTAAACTATAAGTACTTTTTTATGAGAACAATTTTCATATAATTTTTTTAAAAAATATTGAGTTCAAAAGAAAATATTACAGAATATGTGTTTTAAGGGTAAAAACTTAAGGGTAGATTTCACCTCATAAGAACTGTTCTCCACCGTTAAAAAACACGTGTTATTTTTTTTGATTCTCTACCACTATGCAAAGTTTCATCAAAATCGGTGACTGACACTTGGGTAGGTTTACTTGCTAGTAATACAAATTTATGTATTGACTTCAAAAAACTTAATGTAGTGGTTCTGATTTTGGCAACTCTGATAAGGGACTTTGAATTCTAAATGATCTCAACAACCCTGCTAAAAGAACATTTACCTGGAGGGAAAGGTTCGTTTCGTACGAGCGCGAGATCGCTGTATTAATTCGAGGGAACAACTATTTACAACGAATTATGAAGCTGGAAGGTTATTCAAGTGACCATCTTTTTCAAAAGACTTAGAAGAATTGTATCACTAGCCTCCAGTGCTCGCATGGCGAGACTTTTGTAGAAAAAATATCGTACTTTTGTACAAGAAATAATGTCCACATAAAAAAAAATTAAGCTGGAGTAAGAGGATTCATCTCGGCGGAATTGTTGTTCAGGCGCACTATGGGCCGAAAAATGAGAAATTCCTCCATTTAACATGATTAAGTGAAAAATTCAGTTACCACCAGGATCTGCTTGCCATGTACATGGTTGTCATAATACTTAGTAAACCTGATAGCTAACTTCATTGAAACTTCAAAGTGGAGAGCAGATGCAGGGTAAAAGTGCCACTGGGTACCTGATTGCCTTAACTCATAGGTAAAATTAACATTACTTCTACGTTTCATCAACTTTTTTCACAACTAAACATCAGCACTGATAAAACTAGGGACATGGTGACTGAATAAGTTTGAACAGTAGTCATATTTAAAGATAAACCTGTTAAAGACAGCTATAAAAAGCTCATATGAATGATTTTCTTCTAAAATCTCTAGATACACAACCTGAGTTGGCATCCAGATAAGAACTGTAATATGTTCCTTTTAAGTACCTTCACCCCTGTGTTTCGACAGAGGTGTCAACTAGTTTTAATCTGCGAGTGTCAAAGTATGTTTGTCATTGTCATCAAATAGAGCTTTTGCTTAATCTATCCCCACTCCTTATGTAACTGCAGTTAAGGAACGGCAACAAGCTATGCAAGTGGCTAGGTAGAGATAGTGATAAGCTAGCTTCTACAGAGCGATCTTAGTTTCAAGTCAGTACCTTAAACTCAGCAAAAAAGTGACATTTTTTATGTTGATGGATTAGACACAGTCGAGCATAATTAATTACTGACGGTAAAAAGTTGATCTAATTAACTCATATGAAGAAAGATTAGTATATATACTGTAAACTAGCCTGTAAAAGGGATATGAGGTTTGCAAGTATAGGCGTTTGAAATTTTTTTTTGTTTGAGTTTGTATAGGAAACGGTATGCAAAAGCAAGACAATATGCTGTAATTCTTAACAACCGTTTCTACTTAGAGAAATAAGTTGATAAGGAAATATAAAACTACTTAAAACTATTTAAAATACTATTTAATTCCTATTTATTTTCACTGCTTGTTAAAAGATCATCTGTACTGCAAACTCTGGATAGCTAGGGTTTAATGAATAAAGAATCTTTGCACCCTAAAACCTTTATGCTTGATTTAGCAGTCAGATGGAAGGAACACTTCTAAAAGCTATATTAGATGAATTTTAATTTGACATGACGTATTGTTACTTAGTAGACAAAGTCACTTCATGAATTGAACAACACTGAATAGCTATAACAGTGGGCCGTTTTGAAAAGAGTCCATTAAGCCATATTAGCATATTTCTATAATCACACTACAAGTACACTGGCATTTTTTACAACAAATTAGCAGTAACACAACGACTATTTTTAACGAAAGACAATGTTTAAATCAGAACCACTTTGGTTTTTGCTAACTGGACATGCATTCAAACTTTCCCCTCTTGCATCATTTACAAACAAACGACTAATGCATTGGCCATCTTGGACACGTTGGCAAAACCATAAAGTTTGATGGACTCACAATCCAGAAAAAAATTTTTTATCTGGGTATTTGAACTTGGTTTAAAAAAGAAATTTCACTTAACCAATAAGTTCAGGTTTTCACCAAGTCAGGTGACGAAGGATCATCCCAAGACATTTGTAACAACCAAAGAGATTGGACGAGTATTCCAGTAAATATTATAGCTGGAAACAACCATCCTGGAGGATAAAAAAATTAAGATTATTGTACTAATAAGGTACGCTTAGTCCAGTGAACGAGTGTGTTATCATTTAATATAACGCGTAACTAAAACTCATCACTTTTCTGAATTCGTGTTAGCCTTAAACAAAATTTGATTGCTTCTCATCACTTAGGATTCTAAGCGTACTAGATAAGTCATTTACTAGCAACTTAATAACTTACTCATCAGGATTGACTCACAAACTTCTCAGTGGAAATCGTCTAAATGAACACAATTCAATGAGCTGTCGATATTTAACCTTAGCATTTTTTAATGTACGATCAACTGACAAGCAGTGCTTCACGTAGAAATCTTTTATAAGAATCTGAGCACCTATAGGATAAAAATTAGTGTGATCATTGGAAAGTTGTCTTAAAACACAAGTAGCCCAGTAAGATAAACTTGTTAAACCATATGTAACAGTGACTAGGACACAAGGTTTAATAGTCAGCAATGTACAAGGTCTCCATAAAATGGCCTAAAACTCACAATCTTCTGGATTTACTAAGACTTTTCGGAACATTTTCTCAATGTCTACAGTAAATATAAATTGGTTGGATCTTAACTGAAAAATAATATCAAACAAGCTCTCCAAAACATGCTCTTCAGAACGTAAAAAAAAAAAATCAGAAAATCCGAAATACAAAAAATTGGGTCATTTAAATGACTAACTGCCAATTTGTTGACTTGTACTGTATTCACATGACCACGGCTTATACAGGTCCATCTTTTCTATACGAAAGGGCATGAGGTAACATGGTGATGGTATCCAATTCAGTCACACAAATCACTAAAATTTGAATCAAAATTTTTTATTAAATGGTACATGGGTTACATGACAAAGTTCTTCTCATTTCTTAGCTGTTGGGAATATAAAGGATGCTCCCAACAACTTGATACTAAGCGATCTAATTGTAAGTTCTTCCTCTCTTTCTTTTTAATAAAAGAGTAGTAGTCAGTTGTAGTTTTGTGAGAGGAGGTGCTTCTCAAAAGTATCAAGAATTATGGTCGTTGATACGATCATTGTGTCGATGGTTGCGTGCCTGACGACGGCAAAGGTGGTGTCATTCAGGGCCAATTCATCACTATAGAGTTATTCTGTCAGTATAACGATGGGCTGAAGTGGGTGGAAGAGAAGGAGAGGTTTATTTTTCTTTTGCGAACGGACATCACGAAACTTTAGAAAATAAGCGATTTTACTTTAATTTTCTTTCTTTTTGATTTGTAGTTACCATAGCAACTGATTGTATTTAAGTTCAAATGAAAGGAAAGAGAAGAAAAAAAGGTTTGCTTATAACACCAGATGAATAGTAGCTGTTCTCACCGCGTTTAGACAGAGACTTGATTTTCTGAGCGTGATCAGATGAAAAAAAAACTTGAGTCACGAGGTTAGACGAACACAAGCTGTGCTCTACACGATAAGACAAAAAAAAGGTGAGCTCACAAGATCGAACGAAGACTAGCATAAGTCACTGCATTACAAATTTTATATTTTCTGTGTGTTATTATTGGAGGATTGGTAGTGAGAATACTAATGTTTGTATTATTATTACAACTTTCGATACTAATATTATCGTTATTATTATTATTTTATTAGTATTAATATTATTGTTAGTTTTTTATTATAATTAATATTATAACTATTATCATTATCTTACTAAACGTTATTACTATAACTACAATTTTAATATCATCATAAAAAAATATCATATACATTTCCATTGTTACGTCAATCTCAAATGAATTTACTCATTTTCTGTCCTTAACTGACCCTAATTATTTTTTTATCTAAAAAGTACACACTTGAACTTTCAATCCTTTTCGTTTTTTTTCTAAAAGTACGCCACTGGAATTTATACAATTTCTTTGCTTAGCTTAAATAATGCAACTTTTTAATTTGATGACAATTATTATCATTTACAATCGATCAGCAACAAATTGAGAAAAAATTTCGTGTTAATAGTAATCAGGAAGTAAAAATGTTTCAAATAAAACAAGGATATTTATGAACCCTAAAAGGAAAATAACGTAAAATGTTTTTTAAAGTTATTGTGAAACACTAAACAAATATTATCATTTCCTCATAATAATTGTAAGTATAAATTTTATACATATACTACAATATGCTGAAAATTAAAAATACTATTTACATTTATTACAAATATTAAAAATCCATATACATATTTTTATTGACATTGCTCCGATGTATAGTAATTTTCGACTCGGACGAGAAATATGAAACAATATAAACGTAACTGATCGCGTAAGTATCACAATTTGTATTACGCTTAGAGCTTAGATAATGATTAAAAAAATAATAAAAAACCCGTTAATTAAAGGTTTTTATTTAAAATTTAAGTGTTTCTATTCAAATGCATTCTTTGGTATCTAGTGATTTGCGCCAAATTGTGGCGCTCTATTAGGTGCCCCCTCCGTGGGTCACCTTGCAGACAAAAAATTTATTTCGTGTGTATCCGTTCAGTGTAAGGTACTTCTGCTACAAAACAATCAACTGCATTCAGAAAAAGGGAAAAAAAAAGAAGTTACATATTTTTCTGTTTTCTAAGATCTTTTCGCTTTTATTGCGTAATTTGGTATTATACAGTTCATTTTATATATTCAGTAAGACATTAATATGTCCAAGAACGATCAAGGTAATGATTACGACTGTAAGTATCTACAAGTGGTGGTGATCTTAAAAACAATTTTTTTATATTTTTTTCATTCTCCCTTGAACGTTTACCACAATCAATTTTCGAAGTCTTATCTAGCTTAAAGATAAAGGAATATTAGGAAATTTTTTCAAGGATACTTTTTGACAGATGAAATTACCAGTTAGAATTTTCTCCTTCTGTCCTACTATATATACCCCATTTTACCTTATGTTATACTTGGCAAAAATTTTTTTAGATTTGCGTAACTTGTGACATTTCTTACATCATTACATTTCGAGGCAACGTTTTATCGTAAGCGTCACAGAAAAATTTGATTGAATAAACAATAATGCAAACGAAATGTTTTTCTACTTGTATCTGATATTGATACGGTTCCTTTATCTATTTATATGATTAAAAAGTACTTTAAAATAAATCAACTGTGATTTAAATTTTTAACCATGCACGACTTTGATGTGTCCCTTTTCAAACAGAATAGAAATAAGTTTATTGCAAAAGTTATAGTAATTTACCGTTAATGTTAAGAAAATGTAATTCCTTTTTGAACGTAATATTTAAATGGTTTTTAGACAATTTGTGTGGATTAAGTGGTATTTAATACTAGCTAACTGTGATTTAATCGTCATTAAAATTTTTAACCATTCACATCACTTGGTTCATACTTTTCTAAAAAACGAATATATTACAAGTAGTCACATTTTTATTTTCACGTAAATGGGTTCCAAGAGCTACATTTTAATAAAAATTTAGAACATAGCTATGTTAGACAATAACCCTATAGGGTTAAAAGATTTATTAGGTAGTTGTAAGAACGTAATGTTACTCGCATTTGCGTATTTTGTTGATAAAGTTTTATTTAATACTGTGTAGTTTTAATTTTTTAAAATAGTAATTTAACTGTGATTTAATGTTGTTTGAAGTAATAGTTAGGCTTTTTACAATATACTCCGTGAAATCATAAATGGTTTTTCTCCCATTAATACCGTATTAATTATATAAATTTACTATTTTCTAATAACACAGTTCAAATTTTTGATACACAGTTGATAAATACATCGTAATTTTCTAAACTCCTATGACCTGTGCGCACAGTAATTATGAATTAACTGTTACTCCGTATTCTTTGTATTGATGTAAAATTAGTTATACTGGGCAAATAAATGACGTCGATTAGTAACGAAACTTATAATCAGTAACATTAAGTATAAAAATTATTTGCAGGACTAGCAAGCATCGGCAAGAAAAAACCAAATTGTTTGATGGTCGTGCATAATATAAAATAATATTTTTCTGGATGAGCAAATCATTATTGATAAGTATTACAGACTGTTTTGTAGTTTTATCTGACATAAAAGTAAATAATTAATTAAGCAAACGTCAGCCATATGTAAGAAACCGTTTTCCATAATTGTTCAATAAACAAAAAAATCATTATTAGGCCAATATCAGCCACAATTAACCAAACTGTTTAATTGTAGTGTTTTTAATAATAATTTGTTAGGTAAGTAAGCATTGGTAAGGCGTAACCTGTCTTCAATAAGTGCTTGTTAAAAACAAACTTCAGGCGAGCAAGCATTATCAAGGAGCATCCCTACTGATTTGTAGTATTAATTTATATGAAAATTTACTTGTTAAGTGGAGAATCATCATCGATTAGTATTAATATTATTTATAATTTGTGTTTGATAAAGAAAATTAATGACTGGCAGAACAAGCGTCAACGATTAGTAACTCAGCTAATTTTTAGTTTTGTTTCATCAACAAAATTAATGACTGGCAGAACAAGCGTCAACGATTAGTAACTCAGCTAATTTTTAGTTTTGTTTCATCAACAAAATTAATGATTAAGCAACCAAGCATTGGCGATATGTAGGATATTTGTTTTATCAAAGTGATAATTAAAAAAACTTAATTATTCAGCAAACAAGCATTGACAATACATAATCAAATAATCCATCAGTATTGTTTAATGAAAAAACGTAGTTTCTGAGTGAGCAACCATCGCTAGTACGTTACTTAACAATTTTGCAGCAATATCAGAAGACTATGTAATCATTTGCGTAAGGAAGCATCTACAATGAGTAATCAAACTGTGTTAAAGAATTGTTGAACAAGAAACCTAATTATTATGTGAGTAGACATTACAAAAAAGGAAACAATCTGTTCTCCCGTACTGAGTGAAAAAAATTTTTAGTTGAGTATTTGGTACTACGCATACTGATTAATTTTTTTATTAATACAAAAATCGTTGAGTTTCGTGTTGCCAATGCTTGCTCGCCCAATAATTACTTTTCATTATCAAACGTAACTGAAAAAAAATAGAAATCATAATCACTGATGCTTCCTTATCTAATAAATAAATTCTTATATTAGTGAATACAAAAAATTGCTCAGAAAACTTATAAATACTTTTTTTCATTAAATAATTCTAAAAAATAGTTTGATACATATCGCCGATGCTTGTTCACTAATTTTTTTTTTTTTTAAATCAATTAATACTACAAAACAGTTTGTACCATAATTAATACTGCTTGCTGGTTGGAAATATTATAATTATTACTCACTACCAACAAACAGTTTGGTTTCTTATTGCCGATGCTTGCTTGCCCAGTAAATAATTTTTGTATTTAACGGTACTGATTATCAGTTCTATTACTAATCGCCAACAATTGTTTGATCAATATAATTGATTTCTTTAGTAATACAAACAATACGTATCAACAGATCAGTAACTTATTACCAATGTTTACTCGCTTAATAATTACTGTATGCATATCATGTCATAGGAACTTAGAAAACAATATCTCGATTAACTGCGTAACGTAAAACTACCAGTACGAGAACACTTTACAAATTTGTACCAGTAGCTTTAACAGCTTGAATAATTTATTTTCAATTGAAATTGAATGAAAAAAAATGGTTTTCAGTATACTTTGATCTTCCTGTAAATAACACAAAATTTATGTTTTAATAAATCTGTATGGTCAATGAAAAAAAAAAATTATTTATTCGAATTACTTGTACGATGTGGCTTGTGAGACTGTTCAGGTGTTGATACCATTAGGCTTTGTCTAGGCCAAGTACTTAAACCCTTAAATTCGATTTAAATCTTTTTTAATCAATAATGAGAGAATGGCAAACAATCGGTTATAGTTTTAATAAGACGTGACAGATGAGATTCGAAACAAATTATCCATTTGATCATCTACAATATATGATAATAATAGAAATAAGTAAAAAGTAGCTAACATAACCACCCTCCCATTTAACTAACATAGAATATTCGAGTACTGGGTCAAAAATGCATATGGGTACCACTACCTGAACATGCTGTTCATATACTGCATCATTGGTATAAAAATTTAATTTAGAAATTCATTAAAAATTGAGAAAACACAGACTTTCCGAAAAAAAGTGCTCGATAACTGATACTTTTACCTTATGAAATATTTTAACTCTGTTTTCAGAGTAATAATAAATTTATATCATAATGCTTGTCTATTGTTCTAACATGTATTTATAATTTTGTTAGTTTGTGCAGAGTATTTGAGAGTGTTTTAAAATTTAAATACCTCCAAAAATATTATTTCGTAATTAATTTAATATGGTTACAGTTGAGAGAATCCTGTGTAATTGATCAGTGGCTCAAAGAGTTTTTGACACTGAATATACAGAGCGTAATTATAACTCGTACTTTCCAGGTACATCATTATTTTAATACCATGTTATATAGTACTCGTAACAATTAACTTAAATATGTTATTTACAAATATACAAATTTATTTTTCACAGATATTTACCAGAACTCCCTTTTTAATGACTTTTCGGGGGCTTGGTCTGTTCCTTATCAAGGTTCAGTGTATGGTCCATCCATTTCTAATAATAAGCCGATCACGTTTAACTCAAACTATGTTCTGGAGGCAAAGAACTTATGGAACATACCTCAACTTTGGGGTAAATATATATGAAGAGTTTTATTCTTATGTAAATTTTTAATAGCTTTCGTCACTTTAGTATATCATTGCCACCAAAACTATGCCTTAGCCCAAGGGATTGTTAATATAGCTTATCTAGTGAATCTTGACAATGTTTCAATGTAAAAAAATCCGAGGTAGGAAATAGTGCATTTTATATTGCAGTTGCAAAATTTAACTGTAGCACTTCGAGGGCGCTGTTTATTTATGTTTAGGTCCAAGTTACTAACAACATATTTTTTGCTAAGGATGCAAAGTAATGTAAAAATGTGAAGTGCATTCCGAGTAAAACTAGTATACTTTATTCTCATATCCCACAGTAGAAGGAGACTGGGTATGGTTGTGCCAATTTTCACTTGAGAGCCTGTAACTTTGAAAGTATGACACTCAGTGGAATGAAAATTGCTAGGCATGATAAATTAAAGACTCCTCTACATGTGTGTATAAAAATTATGACTGCACATACAGCCGTTCACACGTACAAGCTGTTAGAAAAAAAAATATATGTCACAACTGACCACACCCCAGGGACGCGGGGTAGTTGTGACAATGTCTGGGGACGATTGTCACAAATCAAAAAAATACACTGAAACCGTTTTCAATTACTTTTACTGTATCTTATGTTGAACATAATGTAACGGCACCTTTTTTTTGGAAAATTTAACATTAGTTTTGAATTAAAGGCATTTTGGAACGCTTTATATCTTATATCTACTTTTGAACAGTATGAATTATTATTATAGATATTATATACCCAAAGTATCTCTCCGCGCAACGTAGTAGGTATTTTGACAACCGCTGTTCCTGCTTCTTAGAAAAGACTTTGTTGTGAACAACGCAACCTATACTCACGCTACCTCCGTTATTGCCGTTGGCATTGGCTACATCACGCTTACGAGCGTATCGCAATAATGTCATGTAATTTACTTGGTGCATTTCTGCAGCTTTTTGTACAGAAACCTTCTCCTTTGTATCATTGCATGCCTTATAACATTATACGTACCTCTTTACGTTCTCCTTGAACGTTCACGGGGCATCTGAAAAAAAAAAAAACTTATTTTACTTGTGTCACAACCGTATCCAGACAGTATGTCACAACCGTACCGACTGCACTCATTGGAAAACAAAAAGTTACCATGAAAACACAACATAGCTCACATGAAAAGTAACGACTGCCTTTTATACACTTATGTGTATCATATAATGAGGAAAAATACCTATTGCACGATCTGTACATTTACAGCGACAATCGCCAAAAAAAGTTTAAAGAAAATACTTACATTTTACTCCCCAAAAGTAATGTAGACCTCTGCTGTCGTTGATATCACATGACAGCTGATGCTACACTGTGAAGCACAAATGGCTCAGCACTCCACTTCTTCCCCTTCGTATATTTGGCGGTTCTCTCTTACAGTTTCGCCAATATGATCACTGTCACAACCGTCTTTTGGCACAACCGTACCCAGACTCCTCCAACAAAGTTCTCGTACGTTTGTATCTAAGTCTCGTGTATTACTTTTCTTACAAAGGGCAAAAAGTGCAATTATGTGCACATTTTGCGCTCTAAGACAGAAAAGTACTTGGTCAGAGAGTTTTTGCAAAGCAACTGTTGTGATTAGCGTTGCTACATGTGCATCTTTGGCGATCGAAGGTGTAATAAACATTGAAATGTAAAAAAAGTTTACTGTAGGAGAAAAAGACCTTTTTTCATCTTTGGCTGTTTTATCTTTAACTTTTTTTGTTAAGTACACTGCTTTCGAAAAAAAATTGTTTATTACATAAGCGCCGTACAATCGCAATTACAAAATACTATACCAGACACAGCTCCAGTAGTAATAACGCTAATCTGACGGAAGTTACCATATTTTTCTATTAAATCAAAAAGTAGAAGTATCGTCATTTATATTGTCGTTTTCCTACTCATACATTAACAATGTTTGACTTTCAAACTTTTTCAAAACTTATATAACTCTTCTACATAATTGTAAAATACGGCATTACTGATAGCAACGATATATTGATAAACAATCTATGAATCAAAATTTTTTTAGTAGTTTTTGTAAGTTATCCATTTATATGTGTTTTAATTATAACTTTCATTAAAGGGGATTTTTTTGCTACCAGTCTAATGCAACTATGCAAGCCATTCAAAAAAGTTTTAATAATTATTTTTCAGATCCAATGAGTACTTCCTCTTTTTCAGGTAATTTATGATTTTTTAACTAATTAAAACGTAAAATTTATCATATAAGGTCAACAAAACATTTATATTTACTTTATGCATGTGTAACCTTCACAACTGAGACTTGATATAAACCTCTTATTATGTTTTTAGGTCATCAACCATTTTACAACCGACCAACAGAGAATGCAGCTATTAATGATTTTGATGGTAACTTTACAGAATATATTAGCAATTCATCTGTCTCCTCAGGTAGCTTGGGTTAAAAAAAAAAATTTGTTTTAAAACCATTTTATTAAAACAATTGTTTGATCAACAAAACATTAATTTACTTTAGTAGATATGAGTCATAGCTTTGCTTCTGAAAATAATGAACGATGTGTTAATCCAGTATTAAACAGTTATGACGATAACAGTAATTCACCCCTTACGACCAGAAATGACATCGTAATAGATGCAAGTACCGCTGTAGATGGGCATACATCTGTAGAAATGCCAGTGTCTGACACTTTCTTGGAGTTACATACATTTGCGGAAGTATCAAATTTCATGGGTAAATATACGTACGAATAGTAGAGTTTTTCGTAAGAGTTACAATAAACTCCAAAATTAGTAATGTATTTACTAAATAGTGTATTGCAATACGCTGTTGTACACTTTAATATTTTGTGGCCACTTTTATAAAAATGGTATTTGCACATACAAAGGAGATAAACTAGCAAATCGTAAGATTTATGTTATATCCTATTTTATACCTTAAAAACGCATTACAGAATATAGATCATACTTATTTTAAGCGTGCAAGTTATAAAAAAACATTGTACGATGATCCGATCCTTAATGTAACTAAAAAGGGGAAGGTAGTGCAAAATAATTCCCCTAAGGTACAATTTTTTTTTTTTTTAATGTGGCAAAATAATAATACTATACAGAATTAAAAAATGCCAATCAATTGTTATAAAAATTTCGTTTGTATGAACATTAAAGGCTGAAGTTTGTCAGAGATGTAGCTTTAGTGATCATCAACAACCACACCACATTTTAGCACGATTGTGTGAATAGCTTTTGTAAACAGCAGCCTAATGCAAAAAGAGGTACTTTGGCAAACACTGGTCTACAGTTATTTTCAACTTTAGATACAATTTTGTTGCTGAATCATACTCTTTTGTCATTACTCTACAACTTACTAAATATGGAATTTGTTTGCATACTAAAAGTTGCTTAAAGAATGATAAATTGCATGGGAATTTGTGGCACACAGCAGCACGGTACGTAAGGGGTGATAAGCCACTGTTGCTGCTGATACACTGTATGTTCATGCAAACAAGAGTTATTAATTTTTGAAAGTTTGCTCAAAAAACGAGGTTTTTTGAATTTTGCGGATGAACCTCTCGACCAATTCACATACGCCTTACTTTATTCGTCTTTTTATCTCTAACACTTTTTTTAATTTAAATATTCATTTATTACTTATTTTTTAAGGCTTACTGTCGACTCTAACAGTCTTTAAAATAGGGCATCAATTCTAAAGCTGCTTTTATAAGACAGCAGTTGTTTGATAGTATCGGATTCCTGAATTTTTTTTTCATAAACTAAACGTCCAATTGATTTCATGTTAATTTTATTAGTCTTAACACTTAAACTCTGTATTATACTGTACTATAACAATAAGGTCCTTACGAAAAAAGCACAAACATCGAAATTCTGATATTCAAAAAAAGTGTAAAATAAATAAAATAAACAATTTTTAGTTTTTCTTTAAAATTTACGAGCAATGGCCATAAGTTTAGTATGAACCCTTATGAATATGGAATTTTTATTTAAATGCTTCTAGAGCCTTTAAATAATGAACGGACACCATCAACTAACAAAAATTTGACAGGCTCTCTATCTTAGAACCAAACAGAAACAGGAGAATTTAGGAAATTAAAAAGGAAGAAAGTATCTAGGGTCATAAATCAACAGCTGACGAGAAAACGGCAAAGAAAGAAAGAAAGTTGGATTGATAATCACTGAAGGAAAGCACTGAAGGAAAATCCCCCGTTGATCGTATTGGGCCTGTTAAAGGAAGGGTCATGCAACTGCCTTGCACATATGATTGTTGATTTAAAGGCAACAAAAGAATTCAGGAACTCAACTGACAAAGAGCATTTAAAAGTTACTGTTTGTTGGGGGATAAGGATAATCAATGGAACTGTTAAAATACTTGGGTATCTCGTAAAATACCTACTGGTAGTAAGGAATCGATAGAAATTGCTGAAGTTTTTAATGATGGTGCTAAAGAACGATTGTACGATTGCTGCTTACCATCAACCAATGGCATAGTATCAGTGTGCCGAAAGATGTTCATCAATACGCGATGTAAGTTTAACGCCAGATAACAAGAATTAAATAAGACTAGCCTTAAATATTATAAAGTTGTTTTTATTTTCTTAATCATTTGTTAAATGCAACGTACCCTATAATTATAAATAAACATAAATAATGTATAACACATAACAGTACTACTTTTTAAATATTAGTTCCGTTAAAACTATCTCTTAAAAATAATACATATCTTTATTTTTACTGTGCTTCGCTTAAGTATCCTATACAAAAGTTTGTACTGAAAAATTTTCTTTATTTATTAAGCCTAATGCGCTTTCTCCCTTACACAATACAAATGAATTTTGAATTTAATACCATAAATCTCTGAATTTTAAATACAGGGAATTAATTGTAAGACCTGTAGATCTTCTACAGCAGTATTAAAAAATATTTTATTATCTTAAAAAATAACAATTGAATACAAAGCAACCAAAAAGTTTCATTTATATTGTCCACATAAAAAATTATCATGTACGTGCTGTTTCCTAACATGAAGAATAATCTCGTACAGTCTATTCCTTAATACCAAGCATTCAGCTAATTCTTAATCTCTATTTTTAATTGCAGTGAAATCTTATTTCTTATTTTAAATCAGGTATTTTAAATCAAGTTATCCGAACCACCATAAATAAAAAAGCAGCTTCAGATACGACACAGGTCATTCAAGATGATGGAAGAGGAGTCCACGTTAATAGGCCATTTCAATACCCTGAAACTATAAAGCAACAAGTAAGGGATTACATAAGCAGCTTCCCAGTCATACCGTCTCATTATTCAAGAGAAAATACACAAGAATTGTATCTTAAGGAAGGCTTATCGGTGGCAAAACTGTTCCGATTGTATATAGAGTACATGGGAGCAGAAAGTGAGGATGACCCTCTAGTTATCAGTAAAGACATGTATGCACGCATTTTCAACATTGAATTTAACTTCAGTTTTTTCACGCCAAAAAAATACAAGTGAGCTATCATTTTATATGTAATGCATAGATGGTGGCACTTTCAATACAAGCACTCTATATCCTTCATACATGCCCTTTTTTTTCAATATCCAATATTCTTAAGATTCATAATACTAAACCACATAGTTTTTTTTTCAAAAAAATTTTCTTAAGAATTATATCTATTCATCTATGCATATGCATCTCTTGATACAATGACTTAGATGTATCAACATTCACTTATATACTATTGGTCGTATGAATTTCTAATTTACTGACAAGCATTAGAGTAACATTACTACTTTATCAAGCTTAGGTGAAATACAGCTTTCAAAATTAAGAATGAGAAACTTATTTAATCTTACGGTGTGAGTGAATGTACAGATCCTCGGTAGCTTAAGTGGTAGAGCAACTGTCTTGTAAACAGGAGATTGTTTGTTCGATCCGCACCCGGGGAGGATATTTTTCTCATTCTTATTTGTTTCTTAAGAAAATTTTCTTAAAAAAGAAACTAAGTGGTTTAGTATTATAAGTCGTAAGTATATTGGATATTAAAAAAAAAGGCATGTATGGAGGATATACAGTGCTTTTATTAAAAGTGCCGCAATCTATGCATATGCACCTCTCGATACAATGATTTAGATGTATCAACATTTGCTTGTTTACTATTAGTCGTATGAATTTTTTATTTACTGACAAGCATTAGAGTTACAAAACTACTTGATATTATTATGTTTTATTGAGTCATAATGCCTGCTATTATTATTACCAGAATTAGAGTGTTAACTTACAGTAACTTACATTATTTCCCGTTCTATGAGTAAAGCTCAAATTTTTATATTCAGCTGTTATAAAAATAATATAGATTTCTATTAATACAAATTAAACTAAATTTTTTAATCTTACTTCTGCTTCAAAAATTTCGGTTCTTGCCATTTAAATATTTGTATGCAACATACGTTACTTTTTAGAGTATGGAATCACATTATTAATAATTTAAGACTGAAAATAAAGTAGTTTTATCAAATGATACAACTTGTATTTTAAGCTAGAGTATTAAAATTTCACCGTGAATTTCACAGGGGGGCAAGATCACAATAATATGTGTGTAACATAGAAATACTAGTATGTCTAACCCAGAAATCGATGCGATATTATGGTTTGCTGAAATTAATCGACACAGCAATTACTTTTTGTGAAATTTGCATGAAAGTGGTTGCGTGTATTTGGTATGAAAGATTTTGGATGATTGGCTTTTGAATTCTTGAAATTTGAATAAAAAGTTTAAATAGTTAAGAAGTGTAAAACCAGGTAACGAAGAACAAATTTTCTTTGAAGAATTGTAATACAAGATATAAACGTTATGAAGGCTAGAAGATTATCCAAAATCATTAGCAAAAAATTGGTTGGATGTAAATGACTGACTGCTAATCAAAAGATTACAAAGGTACAGATGCATTGAGGTGTTGACCACAAGGTGATGTGGAGAAGATACTCAGAAACGAGACAACTGATATGACAATAAATATCACAGATATTAAAGTATTTTAACTTAAAATTACTAAAATTTTCATTCAATTGTTGGTATGAGTTATCGTGTAATAATGATAAATGTGGAATATAAATGAGTAAGAGCCTTATGTGGGTATAATTAAGGACTTATGAAGTCCTCATGAAAAATTGACAATAAAATAGTAAGAAATTAATCACTGATGTATAAAATCATGTTAAGGGCTTATAAAGTATTTCAAACAATCTTTATACGGACTGAACAAGACATTTTAAAGGTCCTAATAAAAACAAATGTATGGTTGCTCAATGGGAGTTGGCAGGCATAGCAAGCAGGAGTTGCAGCCCCTCTGGATTTGATATATTAGTACATTAAGTACATTACAAAGGACAAAACTCAATGGTAAAATTTCCCCCCGAAGTGAAGCCGAGGCCAGTGGCTGGAGTGGATTTTCGAGTGACGTCCCGTGTGACGTATAGTATTTTTCTTACTACTACGGCCGAAAATTTGTAGTTCATTAGCAATCAGATTACAGTTAACTTTTGTGATAAGTATGGGGATAGGCTATTTTTGGGGCAAAGGGGAGGGGCCTGTATCATCCGCTAATATTTACGACCCAAAAGAAGCGAGGGTACTTGGTTAGCGGATGTCAACAGACCAGAAAAACAAAAGAAGTCGGTCTGAACAACTTAATTTTATTAAAAATCCTTTAAATTTTATTGCGCACTGAAGGACATCTTACAAATTTTATTATTTCATAAATATTTTTGCCTATCAACAGCATTTAAACATTCATACATGAAGAAGTTTTCTCACAGCTCCAAAAAAATAAATAAATGCAACGTTGGTAAGTACTTGGTACTTGTGCACCTTTACACTGCTGCTCGCTCTCTCTCTCTCTCTCTCTCTCTCTCTCTCTCGCTCTCTCTTTCTCTCTCTCTCTNAATTTTATTATTTCATAAATATTTTTGCCTATCAACAGCATTTAAACATTCATAAGCATATATAATTATTTATTAGACTTCTAGGCATCAGTTGCTGCAAAAGTCACATGTTTGCTTTTTATAAAATTTGTTTAACAATCATTTAATCATTGTTTCTATATTTATATTGAAGTGAGAAATTTACTACGCTGTATATTGCTGAAGTAGATTGCATGAATTATACTACAAATTTATAGTTACACCCTTGTTGGACGCATGCTCTATATAGAAATTTTCTCACAGCTCGAAAAAATAAATATATGCATCGTAGATAAGTACCTACTTAATACTTATGCACTTTTGCACTGCTACTCAAGCTTTTTCTATCTCTTTTTCAAATAAGAAAAAGTAGGAAGCCCTGCCACTCGATCTCTTTTTTCTCTCAAGCAAAAAGAAATAGGGAGAAGGAAACTTTTTTTCCTCACCCCTCTACGTGTTATAGATGTCACGTTGATAGGGAAAGAACATTGGCATTTGTCCCTATACACTGACGCCAAAACTCGAAACTTCAGGTGAGGTAGTACGAAAAATACGTTTATGTGACGTGACTTATTCTAACTCTACGTGCATTTCAGATGGATACTAATATTATTAAAAAAAACTATGCAGACTGTGTACATAAGTAAGTGTATGTCCTCATAATAATTATTAAAATCGCGTTTTTCCAACAACGTATGCGTAAGTCTTTTTAGGTCAGTACATATATTTACAACGTATAACAAGTAAGGTGTATAGAAAACAGCGTTGGCATAGCTGTAAGTAAGCTTGTGACTGATACAAAACCGTTCTAGTGGCGTGATCTGTCGTGGATGCGATTCCTGGTAAATTCAGATTTTTCAAAAACTGCTAACTGAAAAAAGTTTCTATAAAACCCCAAAAGTTTCGGGGCAAGTTTTTGCGTAGAGTTAAATTTTAGATTAATTTCAGGATTTTATCCTTACCCTACAGGTCTTGGGCCTGAGTTAATGGAAGACAGTGTTAGAGCTACAGGTACCGGCTGGTGGATCTGATGCTAGATGCAAGGCAGGGATCACTGCCCTTACGAGCAAGGAGATGTTCCTAAAATATGGGGCCTCTACAGAAATGCTTATTAGCCTAAATTTGATGCTTTTGCAGAGATTGACCGCTTAATCAGTGAGGAATTGACGTCTTTAAAAACAAAGTTTTTATGGAGAAGAGCTACACAGTGGCGTGTGGAGCCTGATGCACCATTGGTGCAGAGAATGCTATCTTAATTGGCAAGGTTCTTCACCCGATATATTTCCACAATATGCCTGGTATGATAGGTACAATATCAATTTCAGGATTGCTAAATAGATGCTGCAATATACCCTCACTTATAGATAATAAATGTATGACGCCAGGTACTTGGCCAACATGCTGTCGCGGTTACACGGTGAAAAAAAAATTTTTTGGGCGTATGAATAGCTTTTTTTTTAACATTATAGGTAGTGTTTTATAACTTTTAAAAACAATTGTCTTCTTCAAATTTGGTAAGCTTATATTTACTTCGGGTTTGTATGCTAATGATTGCAATAATATTTTAAAAATTACAAAAATTACAAAATGAAATTCACTAGATCTTGTCGAATAATATTTATAAAACCTTTTAATTTTATGTGTGTTGTATTTCTTCAATAAAAGTCTTGAAGAAGTGAATGTAACCAGACATCCTTAAATGTGAAAATACTCATATTTAAAGAAAATAGGACTATTACGTAAGAACATTGCTATCACTATTAACAAAGTAGATACAACATAAGAAATGTATTAGTTTAATACAATAACTAAAGTATGGCCGTGATAAACACGAGTATATTAATAATCATAATGACATGATTTAAGAATAAATACAAGATCACAGCAAAAACCGGTTGATTTCATGTTCCCTTAAGATAAAACGCAATTTTTATTAAACTTATTTTTCAATAATGAGCATAATTTTCTGAAGAACTATAAATTTTAAGGATTTAGAATACAAACACATAAGTAAATATGAAGTGCTTAAGGATATTGCAATTGTTATTAGTTTAACTCATTGTAATTCTGTAATTGACTGTTTTAAAAAACTGTTTTAAAAAAACAATATTCACGTACTTTTTTTTTTTTTTTTTGGTAAAAAATTTTTTTAATAGCTTGGACTGTCCTCACATTAATCTTGCTTATTAACAGAATAACGAGTTATAGAATTTTTTGCTTACTTTTAGACTTAAGCAATAACGAAAATGTATTGTAAGAGAGAGAATGCAAAAAAAAAGATAACTAGAAGTTGAATTAATAATTTGACTTACAAAAATCTAGTTTTCTTAACAAGTACCCCTTTTCATACAACAAATAGCTTGTATAACATAAATAACTTATTCTGACACTCATTCGCAATCTTGCTATAAAAAACGCAATCGAAATGATACCTCTATCTACCGGGTCAAACATCCCACTCTCAATCTTTTGAAATGGCTGCAAAGAAGCATGCCACGTTATTTAAAAATTAACGAGCCCTATCTAACAAAATTAATTAAAATGTGACTTTCGGGAGAAGCATGACTCATCACCAAAAATAAAATTTTAGACACCATGAAACCAATAGCAATTTTTTTTACAAACATTTTTGGATCCGCAAAAACATGGCATCAAATAATAGGCGCACTAGTAGCGTTAAGACAAAAAAAAAAGAGAACGCTATCTTATTTTCTAATAGAGTTAAAGGCACCGCCCAATAATTAATTGAAGCAACTGTCCACAATGGTCGAATACATCAGGAATCATGTACACAACTGGAACAGGATAAAGCTAAATATTTCGTAAGATGGTTACACTGGATAATAAAAGCACGTACGGACCACGCGAACAACCTTAAAACTGCCACAACTGAAGCGATATAAATCGAAAGAGACTTCGTGTGTTATGAACCCAAACATCTACAAAAAACAGTAAAAATCATAACTAATAGACAAAGTCAAGAAGCACGAATAAACTTTATCTAAACTCCAGAAAAATGCAAAATTGTGGAAGACGAGGGCACATAGCAGGCAACTTCTGGTATTGCAATAATACTAGGAAAGCCGACACTCACCAAGTCACACCCATCTACAATGCTACACCATGCGCCACCGAACGTCGTCCTAGCTACTTTCCCATACTGTTGTACATTCAGTCCCCTAAAAAGGGCGTGTCATGAAGTAAATTATCACATAATAATCTTGCACCTACATATCAATCTAACAACTATGTACCAAACCAATACACGCAGCAACGTACTTCAAACTTAATGATTGATGATTAAGACAATTGAAAAACTTGGAACTATTGCAAAAAATTAAATTACTGGAAAAGTAAATGTAAAAAAAAGGCCAACAACGATAAAACTAAGCAAGAGGTATGAGAAAACGACTCAGGTTTCTTCAAGAGGGAAAGTTGGAAAAAAATCAGCAATGTAACACTAACATCTTTCTAAAACAGACAATAGTTAACAAAACCGTCTTACTAAATGTCAAAGCCCAATCGAGCAAGATCAGGCTGTTTCTTCCATAGAAGTAAGGCAAACCGAAGAAAACTTGCCAAGCATCCATTGCAAAACTAATAAAAGTCAGCAGCGAGACCCTCATAACGTCGAAGAAAATTTTTTCCATCCCCTACCCTTATGCGAAGCTTTCACTCTGGGGGAACACGAAGAAAATTGTACGCAGAATAATAATAACAATAGTGGTCAACTCACCTTAATCACACAAACAAATAAAATAATTTTTTTAAGGAAAGAGATCTATATAAAAAAAAACAATTATGTTTACTTCACCAACAACTTTGCAAAACATATCACAACAACCAAAATAATAGTTTGCCTGGGAATAAAACAGCATCCTCCGAGACAAAAAAAAATATAACATTCTTAAGAAAAGGGATAACTCTACTATAGAAGGACATAAAGGTGTTATTGAAACTAACAATAAAATAAAACACAAATATTTTAGGGAACAGTAGAAAAAAGACATGCAATCGTACATACATAAATGTCTGGAATGTCAACTAAAAGAATTAGTATGTATAAGAACTAAACAAAAATTAATTATTACTGACACACCTACCAAACATTTTGCTAAGCTCACTCTAGACAGAGTAAGTCTGTTACCAGCAACTCAGCAAAATAACAAGTATATTTTAACGATCCAGTGCTTATTCTTAAAATACGCTATAGCTGTCCTATTGAAAGATCAAACTGTAATATCAACAGCAGACGCTTTTGTTAAAAAATTCATTCCTATTTAAGGAGTTTCAGCAGCTATGTTAACGGATAAAGGCTTTTACTTTCTGAGTAAATTAATTAAAAGGCTATCTAGTTGATTCAAATTTAAGCAATTCAAAACAACAGCGTTTTACCTCCAATCAAATTGTTTCGTTGAAAGATCACATCACACCCTTACTGAATACCTTAGAATATTTATTACAAGAAAACAACAGTGGGATGAATGGCTATAATTGGTGACATTTAATTTTGAAACTAATAATAACGAAAGCCCACATCACACACAGTTCGAATTAGTTTTTAGAAAAGTATCATGGCTACCTTGTAGCAAACTCCTCAAAGCAGATGATTTATTACCCATGTACTCACGATACATGACAGATCTAGTACCTTAATTAAACACCCTACATGAGATCGCTCAAGAAAAACTAATTATAGCTCAAAACAGAGCAAAAAATGTACGATAATAAATAAAAATAGGAGAAAATGTATGGCATTTACGGGGCCCTAAAGGTCATAAATTTAACGATTAGTGCTCACGACCTTACTTAGTGCTTGACACATGTAAGAACAGAAATTTAAAAGTTAAGGTCAACAAAGCACACAGCAATCACTTACACCTGTCAAACATCTCTCAGAACCCCTAAATAAGAAAAAAAAAAAAAAAAAAAAAAAAACCATGCACACCTACTTACAAGTTTATGTGCCATTTGTAGATAAGTATACTTTTTTTGCTTGCTAAGCACTTGTGTGTATTGTCGTTATCATGTTTGTTTTTTGTTTGATTTGCCGTAAAGACCACGCTAAAGTAAAAGTAAATAGCATTAATTACGAAAAACAAATTAAAAATTACTCATTTTACAGATGAAGATAATCCTCTGGCTACTCTTATTTTACCAAATCGTCAACCAAGCCACAACAATCATTAGATAATTGGATATAACTGTGGCTAGTTTTTTGCTAATTTTACAACTTTCTCTTTTGTCTATATAGGCGCATGTGACATTCTTGAACCGGTTATTAATTTTACTAGAGCTCATGTGTTGATCATTCAATTAACCAACTACGCTTCCTTATCTGTCACTTATAGCAAAATTAAGCTTATTAAAACAATACAATATTGCGGTATGTAATCGCATAATTCAGCAATAAAGAACAGGAAAACAGAATACCTCAGAGAAATAACATGAGATGAAAGCAAAAGAATGCATTTACGCTGAAGTATAACTCTGTACGACAACATAATACAAGATATTCCCATCAACAATTCGAATACCTATTTTGGAAAATTAGCAGGCTCGGTAGGCGCAAACGGCGCCTGTGGAAACGCAAGATCATATACAGATGCATACGAAAAATATGAAAAAGTATTTCTACAGGGTTATGCCTCTATCACTTTAGAAAAGCGTTACAATGCCATAGATTTAAACAATAATAAAATAAGACCTAAATCGGGAACGTTACTTATCTTGGTGGACTATCACTGCATTAACAGCATTTATGAATACCTATTTTGGAACGTAATTCCTATTAACTCATGCGACCGTAATCGCTACACAACTCTTTTTACAGGTAACGTAAACAAGATACTTGAAAGAGAAAATGAGTTCAAAACGTTGCGCTGTATGTACTTGAATCAGATCATGTGTCATATGCATTCAAACACATG
This sequence comes from Copidosoma floridanum, assembly GCF_000648655.2. Next base: position 404,831 of record NW_019384268.1, on the reverse strand, counting down.
GGCATTGTAAGCACATGATCTTTCGCTCTTACTAAAACAGAACACCCAAAAATATTTTTACTGGCTGACGCCAAGAAGCACAATTTCCCAGCAGAAGAAAACATCGATATTTACGACATTGATATGTTTATATACGTTAACTCCAAATTTATCTTTATAGAAAAACACTTCAGAAAACAAATGAACGATTTGTACAGAGACAAACTGTTAAAACAATGTGAGTTAGAGAGAAAAATAATTGGAAATGCACTTAATATTGCCACCATTTTACCAGACAATTTTGCATATTAACTTAGGTCTGGCCCAGGATACATCAACTTTCTGGTTGAGAAGGCAGCACATACTATTAAGTGTATACAAGTAGAAGTGCGCATAAAAGAGACTGATACATGCTATAAAGAGCTGCCAGTGTTTTGGAATGAAAAACGTATTTTTTGGCACCACGCACGCAGGTACTTAAAGAATACGGTACAAAAACAGGATGCGATACAGTACTCCCCATAATGTTTAATTTCGGATCCCGATGGTACACAACGTTACCACAAGTTACAATTCAAGATAATCCACAGTTACTAAAGCCAGGCACCAAACAATCTTGGAAATACTCTAGCCTCCTCGACTTAGCAAGTAGTGGTATTTATTCTTACAACGAAATAGAAAAATTAAAAACCTACATCATGTTTTCTTCCGAAAGCTCAGCAGTCCTTAGTTAAGTAGCAGCAAGTGGAACAGGAAAAAAAAGACTTGCACAACTATTTTCACTCTTACACATCTTTGATAAAAACACTTTACAAACACTCCTGGAAAGTACTTCGAATAAAATATGTCAAAAATATATTTCTTTTGGCTCAGCAAGCACTGCTTTTATGACTATAATAATAATTTTTCGGATCATTAAAATTATTCTAGACACAATTATTCACGGTTATGCTCTACTCAGCATTAATGGATGGTCGATTGACATACTAGGAGCAATCTAAAAATTACTCACGAACCCTCTTCTACATATGGCCAGATCACTGCCCAACAGCGGAATCTCAGGCAATGGAGAAAATGCCACTAAACAAAACCCAGCAAGTTATCAGCAAATATCTGTGAAGCAACTCACTGAAACAATATTTATAAACTCTACTGCAGCCACCGCACCTCCAAAAACTGACACAGACTTATACACTATAATACATGAACTCCAAATTTCATCTTTAGCCATCCATACTAAAAATGCAGAAACACAAGCTAAAAAAAAAAAACGCTTATAACATTGAACAGAAAATAAAAAAATCTCTTAACTTAGTCCAAACACTAAATTTTCTCAACCAATGAATCGATATGAATGACGCAATGATTTGGACAAAACAACATAGAAATAAATCAACGACTAATTACTCTCACAGAAATGACCCTGTCTTACAGTTTTATATTAGAGCGGGTAAACAGCGCAATTTAACTACCTAAAGATTACACAAATACCTCAAAAGTGTGAAAAACTAGCAATATCTTGGTTTATACAAGAGCTTAAAGCCTCAGTAGGCCGCTACATGTGCTTACCCGCGTACTACGCATTTCTCAAAGAGTGCCGCCAATACACCAAACGAGTCAACAATCACTTACGAAATCTTCAAAACATAAAATTGCAGCAATAGTTAGATATAACTAGGTAATACAAAAAAAAAAATAATTTTCCTTTTCTCACTCAAAATATCTTTATTTTGTTTTCAGATATCAGGGATATTTATTAGTTTTATTATAATAAAAATCATGACAACGACGAGTACTGGAGTAATACCGGAATTTTCTCAATTAAACTTTAACCTAGGTATCGCTTTTAAACAAATATCACATATGAGAAGTATAAGCCAATTTTGGTCCATAGTGTCTTACATAGACATTGAACGTCTTGAAGAAGCTCATAAATACAACCTCACCAACATTTAAACCAATTTTAACACCACCCTTCTCGAAAGAGACATTTACAATGACACCTTGTCTTACACAATAAAAGAATTAGCAACTAAATTCAAGAAACAGGCAACCTTAATTATATATTCTATAAGGTCTCATTATCGTACAAAGTTAAGAATGCTACATCTCATTCCAAAGAAATCAGAATTTTTTAACTTATGTATAGCCCCCAGCAGCAAACTATCGCTAAACGCAAAAAGTAAGCCTATTAGATAGACAATAAAATAAACCGAAACGAGAAAGCAGATACGAAGTGACTAAAGAACTTACAAGCAAACCTCACTAAATTTAAAAAAAGTGCCAGCACACTCACTAAGGCACAAGCGCAAGCAGACATCTTGTTACTTAAAACCCATCACATCTTTGTCATCTTTAAAAATCTCATAGCTAAAATTACCAACTAAGTGCAGACAAATAAGTTGTTGTTTTCAGTAAGAATAATACAGTATGTGAGTTATTTTATAAATACCTTTTCTAACAAAAAATGCCAATTCCAGTTAAAGCGATAAATACTTAATCTTTATAAAAATACAGTTAACTTCGATTTCAGGTAATCGACAGCGAAATTATAATACAATAAATATTTTAACTAGTACAAATGAAGACTTCTAAACTATACAAATGCATGTCATAGCCAGTATTTCAAAATACAAATAGCCGCAATAGCATGATCTGAACTTACATAATACCCACAGCGGATTATTTATCGCAAACAGATCGTCACCTTAATATTATTTTATTGAACAGTCAGAACTGAGTGAATGTTTTTTTATCGACGTGTTCTTATGGAAATCACTATCACGTGACAAGAAATCAAACTCTTGTGAATAGAAATATTTCGTAATCCTAAAAATATCGACTTCTACGGATGTAATATACAAGTTTTTAACGCTGGGCTATCTTACAACATTAAAACATACAACCTCTCTCATTTGCTTTTTTAAACAGAAAATAAACACATCACCACCATCCTCTGTGGAAAAAATTAATATCACCCATCATTAGTTGGATATGGCATCATAAAAGCAGACTTCAAATTTACCATAAATCTTCGGATAAAAGACGCAGAAGAATCCTTTGACTCTGGAACCAATAGATACGAAAACAGCAATATAATCATCCCTTCTCTCACCCTCACCATTTACAAACCTTAATAAATTTAAAACTATACTTAAGCGTACTTGCTACAACAACAAATGAATTTAACAGTTAATTCCAGGACACAATTAATCATTATCGTAGCTGTGACAATACTTTTAATAGGCAAAACGCTACTCCTATCAATTCTCACTAAATGTTACGTAATTTTTACTAAAAGGACTTTCGAAAAACTTACAGCCAGGCTAGACCAAAACAGCATCAGCTATACACTCTTAATTAGTATCGACCCCGATTTTTGCTGTGACTTCAGAGGCCTGACATGCACATTAAAAAGCAACGTACACCCCGTATCAAAAAGGACAGAGCAAGCTCACGATGTCCCAAACTTTTCACCTGTAACAGTTGCGCACTGCATAAGATGCCTATATAGTCATGGGAAACGAGTCACAGACATAAACGCGGACACAGGAAAGGCAGTGCACTATTTAAACATTTGAAAGACAATCTAATTACTCTATAAGGATACCTTCAATACCTCCTACTGTGATGGCCACCCGAGATCTCAAAATGCACAAAAAATCCTATGAAAATGGGAGTGACCGAAATGCTCACCCATTACACTCGTCGTTTAATGAGATTTTCTAGAAGCGAAACCATTGACCCCGAATTTTTCTGAACTCAAGACTATCGTTTTACAAATCCAATTGATGCTCAGAATTCAAAGTTAGCCTTACCCGCTTCTTTTGCACAACATACAAGCAAGGGAGTCCCAAACGGTATTCAAACGCTAGCACAACAAATTTTGCTTATTATTTTTTGAAGTCTGTTAGACTTTTGATACTCATGAGTCCTCAACTTTATTATCTGTTATTTGTAAAGATAGCTCAAATTTTGATCCTGACCGAAGGTACACTGACATCTGAAATCTCTGCGAAAGTCATGCTAACGATGTTAGTATTATGGATTTTTACACAAAAGGCTGCTTGGAGCTACGAGCAAAGAAGAAGGATGAAGGCCAAGATAGTTAACAGGAGAGAGAAGCTGGCATCTGAAGGGCCATCACTAAAAAGACACTCACAGATAAATATTAGGGCCAGGGGCTTTTTTGGACCCTGGAAAACGGTTTAAGGCAACTAGATCACGAGGAAAAATATCTGCCTGTGGAACAACATACATTTTGTGGTGAATGAACTCCTGTGAAAAAAAAAATCTTTCAGGAAGATAATCCGGGATACCAGGCGAAGCCTTACTCTAAACAAGGCAATGAAGCGAGGGCTTAACAGCCAGCTTATGCATCAGGAGATTAACGCGTTATCGGGTAATTTCCGAAACGACGCCTACGAGTTGCACTGCTGACAGATGGCAGCTGTCCACACCCAAAGAATCACAAACAGTGGACTACTTGAAAAATGCGACTTTGACGGGAGTAACAGCCTTGCCAACTGCCCTAACTAGCGGGAATGCCTGGAGTGTAACGAAGGTTTACCGATATGGAGATCGTGTACGGAGCGTTATAACACGTATAAAAATTATGGTTTAGGGGACATCTCAACTGCGTGCCTCTTCGAATGTGATAAGAAAGAGAATGCAAGGGACCTGTCCAACCAAAAATATTGCCAGAAATTTGGAGAACCTCCAGAGCTGAACGCCATGGTCATCGTTCCGTTGGAAATAAGAAATATGGATGATGAAAATATATGAATCCTGTTCTTCTTTCAACAAATAAATATAAATAATGAATGTATCAATGCCTCTGATTAACGAAACAAAGCAAAAAAAAATTTTAATCATTAAACAAAAAATAATAATTCACACAATAAAAAAAAAAACAATAAAGCAATTACAAAAATACAAAAAAAAAAAAAATTCAGAACACGAGTCACAAAAACCAAAAACTGAACACACACACAAAAAAAACAACAACATCAACAAAAAGAAAACAACACAAAAAAGACGATAAACACAGGAAAAAAACACGCAAACAAAAAAAACACTAACCCAAATAAGAAATATACTAAAAAAGCCATAACAAAAATAAGAAATACACAAAAAAAAAGCCATTAAAATGTACGAACCATCAAACATTAACACAAAAAAAAAAAAAAATATAACCGTATAAGAACCCAAAAAAAAAAATTCAACGCTAGAAAAAAAAAAAAAAACTTAGTCACACCTACGAAAAACAAGAGATATGCAGAACACTACTAACAAAAAAATATGTATGATAGAGCATCATTGTAACCCTCCAACGGAAATTCGCCCATGTATATATAATACAAGTTTAGCGCACTAGGACAATAATATACAGATAATAATGTACATAGCCCATTTTCTGTAATAAAAACCTTTTATTCTTTGTTATAATACGTACGCCACTCTAAAATTTCACCATCTGCACGTCAACCCCTAACTTATTCTCCGTTAATTCACTAAGCATCGCATGAATGGACCCATAAACTATAATACTAATACCAAGCACTGGATATTTGTTTGGAAGATACGTGAAAACCATCGCTACAGAAATATGAAAAGTCAGGACGACTTTCCCAACTAGAGAAGTAGACTCACATTTTTTTTTCGCATACCAACCCATGCGCAACCAGCCTCCCATGCATGTTAACAAAAAACTGACCGTTACACAAAAGCTGAAAGCAGGAAAAATCTCATTTGAAGTAGCTCTCTACATCTATGGCATGAGTCAATTACGTGCATTGGACTACACTTGCAAACAATACTCTTTTCTTTATCAAAGATCTGGTAATAAACGTATTACTGGACAATTCTAAATTCATTTCAGAAATCACCATTTAATACCAAACAACGCGAGCAGTCAAGGTGACCCTTAGAAACTTAAACTGCAGCCTTCAGCATCGTGAAGTAAAAAAGTCCATCGAACACCCCGAATGGGATCGAGCTGAAATCCGTGAACAAGGGCTAGCTGCAATCAGTATAGCTGGTATAACACACGCTGGTCTTTCAAAGCGGTTTCCATTGGGAGAAAAGGGTTATGAACGTCATGTAACTCCTCAGTGATGCGAACTTTATATCCTTGACATTAAACCCTGGAAAGACTGCTGCGCATGTACCATGCATCATTTCCAACGTAATGGAGAGGACACCATTGCGAGATGACAGTTTGAGTGCCCCAACCCAGTACACCACCGAAACTCACATAGTGATGTTTGCCGTTACTGTGGGCTCACTTCAAACAAATTTGACTTCAACATCGTAGTTCAGCTATAACTACCTTTCTTTTCTTCTACCATTCCGTCTGAATGTTATTATTACTGCTTCTTTACTCAATTAACCTAATACATTCGTATTCTACTGTGAGAATATTTTCAAAAAATCGCATTGACAACAGAAGTTAAGCGCATTCCTGATAGCTAAAAAAATCTATTACTTAGATGTTAATTTCAAGTACAGTTATAGCTAAGATATAAAAAAAAAAAATAATAATGATAATAAATTAATAAATTTCTATAACAATTTATAATCAACACCGCACATTACTTACTGTCTCATTAGAAAATAAGATAATTGTAAGCTAACACAAAACTCACATTGTTACATAAAATACTAATATTTCAAGACAATATTCCATGCAAATGTAACCCTATCTATATTTAAATTATGTAAAACATATATTTGTAAAACGCGAGCCAATTTTAGTAGGCCTGAACTCGCCCTGCAAGTAAAAACTTAGGGGGCCTTCTACCACCCACTGTCAGTAACAAATACCATATGGTATCCATCACTTGGCTACCACACCGATAAATTGATACCAACGCACGCTCGGTTGATGACATGCTCACCAGCCATTCCTGCTTTCTAACTCTACCTCCACCAAATTCAACATCTGGCTTACGCCTGCAGCTGCACCTTCCTTCCAAGAATATGTTAATCAAGTTTACCTCTACTCCTTGACTTACCACTGGTCCTACCCCTGCTTATTAATCCGATTGAGGGTTTAAATAGAGCTGTACCCTGTGAGCTTGTCCTTTTTCCCAAAGAATACGTGGACCAACAAGCAAGTAGCTGGTATTAACTATGGCGAGTTATATTATTAAACGTCCGATTGTCTAAATTATCATTATAATATTTGTGATCCACTAAAGCAAGTTTTGCTAACAGACCAATTAAGCTTTTCCTTCCTTATAATGTATTACCAGCTTAACAAGCAATTTACTTCGCTGGCCAACCCAGAAGAGCTATCAGCTGCTAATCGTTCATTACTCGTAAGGGTACTGGTAAATTACTTTTAATAATTTAACTTTATTACAAACACTGTCAGTAACAAATACTGACAGTGGGTGTTATTCGAAAGTTGAAAATGTTTAAGTTATTATAATGATCCATTGTAACTGTAGACTTAGTAATAAGTATTCAGCTATTTGTGAGTATTAAATTCATTTTACTTCTGTTAGTACCCTTCCTAATGTAGAATAAGTTATTGAATTCCATCGGTAAGTAGAGAATATTTCTTGTAAGAGGTTAAGTAGTGATTAAAACTACTTTTTTTATAGATGACAAACAAGGGAGAGAGGAGAGTTACAAGCGTAAGCTAGATTAATTTTCGTATAGTTTTAAATTTTACGTAGCACAGAATTTTTGCTGACTGTATCTTAAATTATATTTTCTAGAAAAAACATAGGTACACAGAAATAACTTATAAAGTCACGTTTTATAACTTCCGGATTGAATGAGATCTCATGATCTGTAAATTGTTTTGTGTTTAAATGCTGTATTTGCGATTAGGTCAGAAAGAATAATGGTTTCTCGCATGGTTTTGTTAATATCCAAGTTATTGCATTTATGAGGGTTACTATTGATCTTGTTGGCATATCCTCCTCATGAAATTTTTGTAGGATATATAATTGTAATGCAGCATGAAATGAACTCATATTTAGTTGGTTAAATTTTGAGCTTCTTATATTATTCCAGGATTTAAAACCTTCAACTTTTCATTACTGACAACACATTCTGTTATTTTTATTTTTACCACGTAACCGTTGCAGCCCACTGGCCTAGTCGCTGGAGTCACTCACCTACCACTTTGTGTACCTATTTACCAATCACTTAATTAATGTTATAGCTACCATATTATAGCTACAGTAAAAATTTTTCCAGTGTAACACCTAGCCAGCTAAGCTAAAACTTTCTACACCAGTGATGCATCGATACCAGTTGTCACTATGTAGCTTATCCTTGAAGAAGACTCTATATTTTAGAACATCTATCCCTTGCCAGTTAAACCGTTGCTCTCTGGGAAAATAGGGCTCCAGGCTAATGAGTACCTGGAAAAAAGCCGTATGTTTTAAGAACTACTGCTCACCGGTAAGGTTGGCGATTCCAGCCTTGCACCTAAAATCAGATCTGCTTATCTCAACCAGCAGCCCTTTCACTGTTCTACATTTTTTTAAATCCAAGGACCAGCAAGGAAAAGAAAGAATCCTACACTTACTTTAAAGAAACGTTTTATGGAAAAACGAGTTCTGAAACAGCCAGGGTTTCAAAGGAATTTTTTCCGATGAAAATAGTTTCAAAAATCTTAAATTTTCCAAAACACTCCCAAAATTCCTTACTATCCTGGATTGATGTCAATTGAGACAACTACTCCTTTTTTTTACTAACACAACATTAAATTTCTAAATGCTTAGAAGCTATGCTTAGGGTGAAAAAAATATTTTCTAGCCTTTAAGAATAAATCAACGCGAGGGAGCAAACCATGGCCCTTAGGTTAGGCCTTTTTAGATCGCTTACGTGTTGTCTTGTATCCCAAGTACTTACTGACTTTTCATACTATGAGTTGAAATGCTATTCATTCGTCAAATTTATACTAGATGTTGTATGTACATAGGCAAGCTCACATGACAAGTGGAGCTTACACGTCACGTTATATATATGTTCGTTAAAATTATGTTATGTCTTTTTATAATGTTTTGACTAATAATGCGGCCAGTGTCATTATTAACATGCATGTAAGAATTTAAGTAGTACGTAATACGTAATATGTATATATCTATACAGAAATTGTGTTGTATGTGTAAGTGAATAGATTTGTAAAATTTAAATCTATTTATAATAGCATTTGGTTGAATTTAAAGAAGTACAAGCATAGTTAGCCTCGCAATCTGGGTCTAATTAATTGTAAAGCTATTTGGTTGAGCCAACCTTAAGATGACATACTATTTTCTTGCATTCAATTAGCTTTTAAGCTGTACAGTGGCTCTCTCAGTGATAGTGTCAAGACGACACACCAGTTTGCTTCTGACAGTTTAGCCCTTCGCACATTTTTAACGAGTATTCTCACTTAATATTTTGAGTCTTTTTATAAAACCATAAAAATTAAACTCTGTAAGCTTCCTCCATGCTCAGGTAATAAAGAGAATCTTATATTGTTGCCAATTAAGCTAACAAATAAAAAAATTGAGTAAAGTGACAGCGTTAAATGGTAACAAGTTACTTATACTAAATAACTTATTGTTATCAGTACAATATTGCAAATTCTTATGTGTTATTCTTTTGTTTTATTGAGTCAGAAATCCTTAAAATAAAAATTCGAAAAAAACAAAAAATTGGTACACAAATGCATGGCTCACCATTAGATACGTGGCACCTTTAGAGGGTGGCCATCTTAGTTGTTTAACTTAACGACCAAATGAATGGCAAGGCTTTACCGAGCTTGTCTCGTTCGAGCATGAGTAAAAACAAGCGTTTATAGTCTTCTGTCTAGACAGTTTAATCCCTCTTATTCATAGCAATGACGCGTAATTTAGGTATCAAGAAAAAAACAGAATGACGCTTGGTGTTTAAGTTCTAGAGGCAAATCAGAAACTTTTTTGTCTTTGCACCATATCCCCGAAATAAGAAGAATGGGAGATAGAGTGGGGGATTTAAACGCGAAAAAAAATTATGAAGTAATCAAATGAGAATGTAGCAGCATTTCAGTACACCAACCTACCAATGTTAAAAAAAAAGTCATCCAAAATCTATGGGCGATTTGCAGATACGGATTTTTTTAAAATAAATAAAACAAAATCGTGAGTAAACCGGTGGGAACTTGATGAAAAATTCTTTGTTTCTTTTTGTAGATAATATAAAGAATACGGTCACCTACTTCTAATGACCAATTTATGGACAATTGAAGCCTAAAGTTTAATTTTTCACGTGGTTTTTGTTAAAAATCGAAAAATAATTTTTAATATCGTTTAAAATGAATGACGTTCTAAATAAATTTTCTTTGAACGTCTATCTTTAACATGTTATAATGTCATCTATTTTTGTTACGTTCCACCTCATCTTTCAATCTCTTTATTTAACAACCCCAGTATGCTTTTAAAATCGCTTCTAACCTTGCTTTTACGATGTACATAACACGAAAATAAGTTAGTTAGAATATAATTGTCAGTTTGCATGCATTGGTAGATATTCAAGGCCAATTGCAACACTAAGTTTTATGCCTAGTCCATTATTTACGAAAATAAGATTCAGAGTATGCTAAATACTTTACTCTATTGCTATAATTCTCGTTCTGCTTTGGATTATATTTATTTAACGGTTGGATAAGCAATATTCTTCTGCTGAACGCGGGTACATGGTAATTTAAAAACTGGAACTAGAATATGTTTATAGTAGCTAATTCATCAAATATACATATTTCTGAAAAAGTCATTAATTATTTTCATTTTTTATCAAATTTGTAACTTGACAAATAATACAAGCAATACATTGCACTTTAATTTTACAATCAATACTTACTCATTTTATTTGTGGATATTCAGAAGCAGCGTGCAGCTGCGCATGGTTAGCACCTACAGATATAAGACCATGCACATTCTACAGTACTAGTAAGCAGTGATTAAGGCTGTCACAAAATAAGACAATACAATATGTTCTTAAATCTTGTCTTGTTTCTCGATAAACATCAAAATCAGATTTCGTTATTCTCTTGGGTCGTTCTTAAAATCAGTAATATTGTTCTTGTTTTGATTTGTAGTCGACTTTTATGGTAATACTTGATCTTAAGTTGAATATATATATAAATATATATATATATATCTCCAGGCTAATGAGTACCTGG
>NW_019384268.1:359161-391000 GCF_000648655.2 Copidosoma floridanum | reverse complement strand
TTTGTATTTCACTTGTAAGGTAAAAGCACCAGTACGTGAACACTTTTTTCATAAAGTCTTTGTTTTCTCATTTTTATTGAATTTCTGATTTGCATAACAACAAAGCAGTCATTGCACCAGTAAGTTTATATTTTTTGCTTTAAAAAAAAACAAAAAGGTTTTTCTAGGTCATGTGTATAATCAATAAATTAATTTTAAAGTTTTTTTACCAATGACCCAGTAGATGAACAGCGTGTCCAGGTATTGGTACCGATACGTATTTTTGACTGAGTACTTGAACATTCCATGTTAATAAAATGGGAAAGAGGTTATGTTAGCTGCCTTTTACTGATTTCTATTTTTATTATGTATTTCAAATAACCAAATCGAAAAATTTCTTTCTAATTTCATTGGTAACACATTATGAAAACTATAACGACTGGCTTGACATATTATTATTATTGATTAACAGTGATTTCAATCGTTTTATGTGTTCGAGTACTGAGCATAGATAAAGCCTAATGGTACTAGTACCTGAACAGTCTCAGAAGCCACCTCATACAAGTTGCACGAATAAATATTTTTTTCTCGTTAAGTATAAAGACTTACTGAAATATAAATTTTGTTTTATCTAAAGAATGATCAAAGGATATCAGCACTTTTTTTTTTATCCACTTAAATTGAATAAAGTTTATTCAAGCTGTTCAATCTACTGGTGCAATTTTAGGAAGTGTTTATGTACTGGTGCTTTCACCTTATACCTTTTTTCTCTAAACATAACGGAGAGTTCTAAAAAAACTCTCAACAAACCACAGTAGTGCCTTCTAGGTGGTGTGAAAATTTACTGATAAATATATATCTAATACTTAACGATGTGGATCAAACACAAGACTACCTCACGAAACTCTGGGCACCAACCTTTCCAAACAACTAACAGATGAAATTTGAAGACTCTCCTTTTAAGTTGGAACAGTAGGAGGTTGGCACGCGGAGCGTGCAGGGGGGCAAAGCTTTACTAGTCTATACATATATATATATATATGTATTTTTTAATGTATATATATATTTCTTAATAAGTTCAATGCGTACATTATTACGACTAGCTGAATGTAAGTTTCAGGTGAAATCAGCAGAATTTAATTGTTTGTAGAGACTTTTAGTAACATCTACAACATCCGAAAGTTTTTAAAATAAAGTCTCTGGTAACTAAGAGCTCTTGTAATTTTTTACTATTGAATAAAATAGATACTCTATATGAAAATTAAATCAAACTGGATGTGAGAATAAGTAATTATTTCTTAATCTTTGAACAGGCAGGCAGTGAGAAAATGAGACAAGGAAGAGTTGATAAGACCATTGGAGCTTTAGTGAAGTATTTAATATGGTTTAGTGAGATTCATAATAAAATGTCACCCACTCCTCAGGATAAAAAACATTCATATTTTACAACTAAGTTACCCATGAAGGTAAAAAATTTGTATTTTTCTCTTGAGGTAGATTTTGTTGAATTTTTTAGGAAGACTGATGTTTATGATCCCTGTTCAGCCCCCCATGCTACACAACCTGACGCTTCAACTAAATAGTACCTCTTATGTGTTGCATATTGAGCTACCTACATTCTGGGGTAAATATTTATGGTGTGAGAATTTTTGCGATGCATACCATTCTTTAGTTCATTGTAAGAAGGATATTGACATTGTATTTAAATTTTATCAATTACTTGCACATATCAGTTGAGAGGTTTTTAATCTAATTGAAGTAATTTGGTTAACGCATGATCACTATCCTTTAGATTAACAGATTTTGACTAATTATTATGATAGTCATCATAGACTTGTAAATAGTTATCTCCAAGGTATTTCTGCTAGCAAACTCATAAAGTTAAATGCTGGATCTGAGTTAAGATGTACAGGTAAATGAGTGCTTGATCGTATTAATTTAATCAGTGCCTTAGGCCACAATTTAGGTACTGACGATTTATACATAGCCTTACTTGTAAGAAAGTTTAATGCTACTTCTATTAAAGATTGGAACTAGTTCCTCGGTAGTAGCATTTATCATGTTAAGTCACCATTCTTTTATATTATAGGTATTTTGTTAGCCACTGCTCAAGTGTATATGATCAGACCAATGAGTGTACAAGTACTTGTTTGAGTTCTAAGGAATCAATGTTCTTAATATTTCCTTATCAATGAAATTTTTCCCGATATTCCTAAGCTTTAGTTTCAGAATTTAACTATTCCAATTCCTGGTTTTGTTGGCGTTCTTATGGGAACTGCAGAAGAGGTGAAGAGGTAGTCACTTTCGAGATAAGACCTACGTTTGCATTTTAGTTCATAATGCTAATAGAAACTAAAGTTCTGCTCCAAGTCTCCTCTTATTACCTGCCAGTTAGTAAGGGTCAAATAAATTTGCATTTAGATAATCAAAAGTATGTAGATCCTCACTTTACCTGTGTGGATAAAGTAGATAAGATATTGGGTACTAATGTATATGCGATATTAGTCAAATAATAAATAAGAATAGGTAATTTTAAGGCTTCAATTTTTACACATACGTTACTTGGGTGGACATTGTCTGGTTCCAGTGATACCGTAAACTCCTTTTTGCAAAAATTCAGTCTCTTAACATTTTTTGTATGAACCACAATTGTTGCCTTTATTACAGTTTCTGGGAAGTAGAAGAAATGAATAATAATTATTAAATAAAATCCTCTGATTAGTAAGTTTTTTAAGACTCTTTAGCTTTCACGCATTATCGAGAAAAATCCAGTAAATATATCGTTAGACTGCTGTTAAAATCATGTCTACATACTTTATATCAGCCTCGTAAAGATTACAAGTCTCACTCAGCACAAATGATGATTGATTTAGAGCATACATTTAATAGAAATCCTGAACTAAAAAATTTGGACTTTGTTTATGCATGAATGCTAAGATTTAGTGTACATGAGTAAAATGATTCCTAAGTTATCGAAAGAGTATTGGCTTATGTTATATCACGACGTGAAAAAGCTCTTTAGCACTACAACCAAACTACGTACTATTTTCAATGTCTTGGCTACAGTTTATTCAGGAGTTTCTTCAACTGATCTGCTTCATGCGGGTCCAAATTTTTTTCTCAAATCACTCTGATTTCATTTCTAAGTGGGGCAATAACGAGTTTATATTTATCTTAGATATAAATAGAATGTGTCACCAAGTCTAGGTAGATAAGCAAGATCAAAGGTATCACTGTATTTACTTGCGTTTTGATCTAAGTCTTTACAAATTTGTTCCTTTAACGCGGCCATTTATGGTTTAATTTTTTTTTCTCTGCGTTTCACATGCAAAAGCAAATATCTATTGATTAGAGTAAATCTCGTCCACAAGTTTCATTAGTCTTAAGGAGGCTCCCTCGTGACAGCTCCTGAATTAAGACCAAATGAATTTAATAGTTAAAAATCTACTGATTCCAATTATACAATTATTTATATCGCTTACCCTGCAAAATTTTGAAATATTATAAATTTAATGTAGCGCTTTCTAACACGTATTCTTGTGGTGGAGCTTGCACACGCGTTGAAATCCACTTCAAAACTCGAATAAATCAACAGTTTTCGTAACAAGAGCGCACACGTTTTTTTAGAAAAAAACCTCCTCCTTTAAATGACGCCTAGCATAGTAAGTGTTATCATGGAAAATTTTGAGATATTCTATTAAAAATTGATCAAGTCATTGTCTTTCCACAAGTTATTCCATGTTCCCTTGTGCCAGTGATGCCAATTATACCTAAGTTTGCAAGCAAATTCGAGACCTACGTCCACGGGTTAGCATTTCTATACAAGAGAGCCTCTTTAAGTAGTAAAATTTATATGGATAATGTTTAGTTCAGAGATCATACCTTATCTGAAGCCAAGGAGAACATAAGTCAATTCATAGAGGTTGCAGGTTACGGCAATTTCTTATTGCACAGTTGGTTGCCTAATAATGACTGACTAGAAATTTCTTAAGAAGACATTAATTCACTAGTACAGGTATTAAGAAGCATGTAATTTTCAGGGAAAAATGTGTTCCATTAAAATGAATATGAACCTGTTAAAGAAGGAAGCATGTTCTAAAAGAGATGAACTATTTTATATAACTTGCCTACGCAATACTTTCTGTTAGATAGCTCCACATAGTGTCTGTTAAGATTTTTTTTGCAATTGTCGTGGTTGCTCAAGCAAAACTGTGACTATTTAGTTCCATCGAAGATTAACAATCGTAGGTTGTCTTGGTTACCTGAAAGAGTTCAATCTAAGAGTTCAACAAGGTCAGGATTGTTAAATGGATTTATTTTAACACAAAGATAAAAGCGATTGAGATACATAGTGACTCTGAGGCTTCAAAGACCACCAATGCTGCTATTCTATACTTTTAGTTAGTGGAAGGGGATAATGTCAGCGTATCGCTTCTTCCAAAACCAAAGTATCTCCTCTATAGGTCATTAGTGTTTCTTGACTTGAACTTTGCACTGCGCTTCTGTTGGTAAAACTCGTTCATAATTTTTATATACATTCGAAATTGCATGACAGCTCTATACATTTGTTGTTAGATTCAAGGGATATCCAACATCGGATAAGTGCCCAGCCTTCTAAGTGGCCAACAGTCGTTGTCAATCGTTGAAGTGAAATTTATTAACTAGCTTTTGATGCGCCTTGGCACTATGTATCAGATACACTGAATTCGATAGATTATGCCTTTCAAGGCCTCTTACCATCCCAGCTGAAAGTATATGCCACCTAGTTTAGTAAATTCCAACTCCTCACTACTAAATTTTGAGCAAGTCTATATTATAAACATCGAAGTTAAGATAAGCTTTTGCGAATGATTGCCTATTGTTTAAGATATTCCTGTAAGTTACTAAGCCCCATTAGTAGAAAACCCAATTACTATTTCTAAATATAACCATCATCGGTTCTCGTAATATGTTCTGGCTTACTGATTCGTGATTATTATTTATAAAATTATAACCGGCTTATCCCCAACAGAGCATTGATTCTAAAATAGAGCAGACTCTCTTACCCCAAGCTAAGGATAGAGTTTTGACAGACATGTAGGCCTCCCTCCCTATTAACAAAAAAATCATTGAAATGCCGTGCATGCCGCCCTATAGCTCACTGACACTACTCAAGCAAATTTCTGATGAATCATTTGATCAGAATTAAGGTCATTTAATTAATTCGTTATTAGCTTACGACATAATTTGTCCCATATTCTTAGCTGCCAACGATCATTTGATACGTTAAACAAGTGAGCAAGCTCATAAGTTTACGCTTCGTGGAGTTCTACAACTTACAATGAGCAATCGCCGTAAAGAATTTTGAATTATAAAAGGTAGCTAAAGTGCCCACTCAGCAATAAGTAAGTGTCTTACATGCAAGTGCTACTCAACTCCAGCTCTTACCCTAGTTACAGTTGATTTGCTCAATGTTAAAGTATGAACAGCACCCGCCTTTCAAAGAACAGAAGAATATTAAGCAGGTTCTCTCTCAGTGAGACTTTCTAAAATGCAAGAAAAGAATCTTTGAAGGGATACGTCTAAATTATCGTTTGTATGGCTACCTGAGCACTTCATCTTAAGGTCGTAGAGGATTAAACTCCCAAAACGTTTATTTCTGCTTTGAAGCACTTTACTGCAGGATGAAAGCATTGTTTGTATTCATATAGAAATAGTGGCACACAATTTATTGGTTTAAATGCTGAGTTATGTCGGTGTTGGATAAAATTTAGGCAGTCGTCTTCTTTTGCCACGTAACTCACGATGTTCTGTACAAATTGGTGTGTGCCCCCGATAGCGCCACACTTCGGTGGTCTTTGGGGTACGGTTGTGACATTTGCTTGGTATTTATCATACAAGGCATGTTGTCAGCAATCAAGTTTATACGTTTATCAAGTATTCTACCTTGTCTTGTAAAATTAAAATTTTTTTAAATTCACGACCTTACTTTCCTCTCAGTAACGATCCCTTCAACTTACTGCCTTTGACATCAGTTCATCCACTGAGCAAATAGTCACTATTTGACCTTAATCAAATTACTCTAAGATCACCCCTTCTTGCATGCAAGGTTGGAAGTCTATTTGCCAATTTACTCAACGGTCATCGCAAGTAGGAAATCTTGTTGTTTTGTTGTCTTGTTGAGAATAGGGAAGCTATACTACTTGGTTCTTGGACTTAAGCTCGTGTAGTGGGAGATCTGTAAGGACCGATTCATAAGTAAGAGTTGCTTGGTTATGCACTGCTGACACCGCCCTATCTAAACTAATTACTAAGCTTACTTTATTGCGTTATAAAGATAGATTTGAACGATAATGAAGTTTGTTGAAATAAAAATGCCTGGCTCCTTGAAGTTTCAGAATGATAAGTTAATGAGGTGCTTTGTTTTATAATTGTTAATTTTTTGTAAGGACGAGCTAACTATTTTAGTATTGGAGCATATTACGGTTATTTACAACTATGTTAGTTATTTAGTTAGTTATACTATTGCTTCTTCCTCAGTAAAAACAAGAGCAGGGGAATGTTTGAGATTCATCTGTTTTAATAGCGTTTTGTCGAATTGAAAGGAGTACAAGCATAGTTAGCCTTGTTAACTAGTTTTAATAAATTGTTAAGCTATTTGTTCAAGCCAGTCTTAAGATAACATTTTATTTTCTGGAATCCAATCAGGTTCTAAGGTGTAGAGTGGATCTGGGTGCTAGCGTCAAGACAACTTGCCAGTTTGCTACCAATGGTTAAGAACTTCGGGCACCTTAATTAAGCATTTTATCGTTATACTTTGAGTCTCCTTGTAAGGCTACAAGTTTGAAACTTTTTTCACTTTTTCTGTGCCTAGGTTATTAAGAAAATTTCATATCATTACCAATGAAGCTAGTAAATAAGAAAATAAGAAAAACTTTTGGTACAAGTCGGCAAAAAGTAGTTTATAATAAATAATATAACTTCTTTTTGTCAGTACAGTATTGTAAGTTCTCAGATGTTACTACTGTACAGTGTTGTAAGTTCTTATGTTTGATTTTTTTTTGTATTAAGCCACAACTCCCTCAGATTAATATAATTTTTTAAATGGTAAGTGTCTGTTTAGAATTCTGTAGTAAGTAGTGTTATTAACGTATTGTCTGACTGTATTCAAAGCTGATTGTAGGATTTCCAAAAAAATTTATTTCGAAATTTGTACACTTAAAAGTCACACTTTATCTTGTACTTAGTATTTATTTTATTTGCTATTGCAAGTTTGTAATATCATTGATCTCATATCTTCATCGTACCTGTCAAAAAAATGCGTTTTGTACTGTTGTCTTATTATTTTCTAATGCACAAAATCAGAACGAAGCATTATCGGTCAAACATACTGTTTTGCTGTCAACGCAGTTTTTTTTCCAGTCACGATTGTAATTGAAAAGTTTAAGAAACTGCTACAAAATACTGCACAAATCACTAGAAAACTCTGAAGCTGCAGTATCAACCATCGGCAATACATGTAAGTTAGTTATCAGTAATTTAATTAACTTTTATCCATGTTAGTGTGACCTGGTCAATTGTGTTTAAAAGGATTGATTAATTTTAATTGATTTAATTAAATAACATAATAATAAATTTTATCCACACAATTCAAATTTAGTTTTTCTATCCAACTAAAAAAAAACAAAGAAAGCTCACTAGCTGAATACGAGAAGATTCACAAATCACACTGAATAAGAATGGTTAAGACCATTGCTTATTAAATCTGGTCATAACATTCGCACTAAATTACAATACTATGTTCACTTTAAGGTGAATAGATTATATCTATACTCTATTCCGGCGCAAGCCAAGATTCGAGCTTCACCCAGATGCGTAAGTGCCCTTCCTCTCATTGCTCTGAGAGCGAGCTGGCCTCCGATATTCTCCGTTATTTTCCTTCTTCTTTCCTCTCCTATGCCCTTTTTTCTAGGGGAGTGCTCCTTACGGACCTGTCCCATGCGGGGAAGTTAGTTTTTAGTCGGTAGGCACACCGGTTGAATCCAACACTACCACCAGATTAGCTGGGGTGTCTATGAAGATTTTCTCTTTCCCAATCCATCAAACAAAAAATAAGATCGTGTTTATAGATTAGCAAAAAAATTCCTGATAGTTTTTCTTTTAAATTAAGCAGGTCATCCAAAAAATTTATTACTTTTGAAGAAACACGAAGCTTTCTTCATTCTTTATTTAAGATACAAGGTTTTTCTTACGAAGGTAATATACTATTGAAGTTCACTGTGCTAAAACTAAATCTTTCCAAGATTAAATCTAACACACAATTCTTTAATTACAACATCAAGACAACCGATTTATTAGTACAATTTTAATACAGCATCTTTATTCAAGGTGTGAAAAAATTATTATGTATTGGGAATTCAGTAATACGTTGCTAACAAAGATTTACTATGACTTATAATCTGCAGGATACTTACAAAGGTGCTCAAGGTTGCATTTACAGATTAAACTAATGATTGACTAAAGGACATACAGTCCTAAATGTATCATATTAGTTTCATAAATAATAACATACTACATCCAAGCTTACGATTCTTAAAAACATTATTATCATAACTATAGACTCTGTGCACAAAGATACCAGCACCAACTTGTGGCTGGATGGTGAGCCCACGTGGTTACAAGAATACACAGAAGTAGGATGGTTGTCAAAAATTATTAATATTTTTTCAGTTATCTTAAAATCTTTTTTAATAGCTGCACCATCTTAGCTAGAATCTTAAATTTTTTAATTTAACGATAAAATTTTTTTAGCATGAGGTTTTGATTTAATAAGATGTAAAAAAGATGTATATCCCTTTGTGACTTGTACGTGTGAGCTACATTGCTTGTGTCAGAAAAGTGTTCGCGAGAGAAAGAGGATACTTATTAGTGCTAGCACACGCAATGTAGCTTATGCATACAAGCAACAGATGAACGCATGCTTTTTTTTACATATTATTACAAGCAAAATTTCATGCTGAAAATCAATTATAGTAAGGTTCAAAAATTAGAGATTCTTATTAATATGATCGGACTATAGGAAAGGATTTTGATATTTACGAAGAAATTTTTCACTTAAGGCAACCATGCAACTCCATGTATTCTCGTAACCACGTGGACTCACCATACAGCCACAAGATGGCGCTGGGTGGCTTTGTGTATGGAACCTACAGCGCATACTCTAAACTTTTTGTTTCTTTAAGTATATGACTCAAATGCTTGTAGGTAAACTAGAAATTTAATGCAACCAAAAGGTATACAAACGAATGTTAATACGTCTTAACCATTGTCTCATGAGGTACATATGTATAGATGGCGGCACTTTCTAAACAAGCACTCTATATCCTCCATACATGCCCTTTTCTCAATTTTTAATATACTAAAGATTCATGAAACTAAAGCACATAGTTTCTTTTTTTGAGAAATTTTCTTCAAGTAATAAATAAGAATGAGAGAAATATCTTCCCAGGGTGTGGATCGAACACACAACCTCCTATTTACTAGATAGTTGCTCTATGATTTGAGCGACTGAAGAGCTGTACATTCACTCGCACCGTCAGTTTAGATACGTTCTCATTCTTAATTTTAAAGCTGTCTTTCACCTAAGCTCAATAAAATTGGTATATGACTCTAACGTTTGTAGGTAAACTAGAAATTTGATACGACCAATAGATAAACAAGTGAATATTGATACATCTTAACCTTGTATGAGGTGCATATGTATAAATAGTGGTACTTTTTAAACAAGCACTCTATATCCTCCATAAATGCCCTTTTCTCAATTTCCAACATAGTGAAGATTCAGAATACTAAACCTTATAATTTGTTTTTCCAAGAAATTATGTGGTTGAATGTACATCTCTTTGGTAGCTTGAATGATAGAGCAACTGTCTAGTAAACAGGAGGTTGTGTGTTTGATCCGCACCCAGGGAGGATATTTTTCTCATTTTTATGTATTACTTAAAGAAAATTTCTTGAAGAAAGAAGTTATGTAGCTTAGTATTATAAATATTTAGAATATTTGAGTTTGAGAAACGGGCATGTATGTAAGATATAGAGTACTTGTTCAAAAAGTTTCACCATCCATACATATGCACCTCATGATAGAATGGTTAGGATGAATCAACATTCACTTGTATATCTATTGGTTGTATCGAATTTTTTTGTTTCTTTGTCTATTCTACCAGGATTTAAGATGGTACCTTGAAATACACATATTTTTATTATTTTTAAAGTTACATTTTTGTAAGAAAAAAAGAAGTTATCTAGAGCAGCTTTCTTACAACGTATGGCATTATCTTTTGAGGTCTTTTTGAAATTTTTACAAGACTTTTTCAATTTTTTTTACACTATTCACTTAAATTTCGACAAGCATTAAGTAATATAGCGTACTTAACAACATGTTACATTATTAATATTTATTTTTTTCAATACTCATAAAGTTGCAAAATTATGAGGACAATTGCAAGAAAATGCTCCTTAAAAAAACATGTGTTTTGATGCTTAGAACAATGTGATTCGAATTTTATTGTTATCAAAATTTTAAGTACGGTTGCAGCAAATAATTTACTAGGTTCATGGTATACGGCATCTTATCATAAGAGGTACAAGTACTTAGGCCCACCTGCAACCTTATATTTTCTTTTATCTATACTGTGATTACTTGAAAACACTTGATACTGTTAAATAGCTGTAGTATTTTGTTTAATATGATGTCAAATTTATGTCAGCGAAACCTAAAAATGTTCGTTTTTTCAGGGAATTTGGCTGTATCATGATTTATTTAACTTTCACTACAGCTATATTCTGTTTTTACCGATGTACGGAGTACATGAAATTGGCTTAGTTACAAAAATTATCATTATTGAAAAGGATTTGACTGCATTATCCCAAATTGATATTGAATTATCTTTACACGTTAGTGAATTATTAGCTGGAATCAAATTATGGGCAAGACCTACATTAACTATACCACAAGCAGTCATTAATTCTATCGAACCTGATTTTAAACCTCTGAACAAGGAGCCTGGACATGATATGTTCGATGAAAATGAAAATTGTGTTAGTATTGTACATTGGAAAGCTGAAATTCAGGTAAACTCGCGTTTTAATAAATAGAATAAAAATTCTGTTAATAATGTTACTGCAAAATCAAATAATTGTTTTTAGAAGCTTACAATAAAAGTAATAATAAAAAAGAAATTTAAGGAGGCTTATCACATATAGGTTTTTTGACAGATATTATTCAAACATTAATCGTACATACAAAAAAGCAAAGAAAAACTTACAAAGTATTGCAAATTACTTAGTTGCTCTTTTTTTTTTTTGTATATTTAGTTTTAAAAAATCTGATTTCTATATCTATATTCAATATCTGACCTTAAGGAAAAATTATGACAAACTGCAATTATGTAATACGTAGAAATTTGTTAACTAAACAAGAAAGAAGGGGCTTGAGTATGCAAAAAATTTGAAAATGCCAGCGTTGCTGCATGTTTGCGATTCTTTCACCTCTTTTAACGTTTCCCCCAATAACTGTGATGAACATCCTTAGGTCAAAAAATTACCTCAGTCACGAATGAAAAAATTGTAAAAGAGCAATACGTAATAAAAATTTATTAGTACATACATAAAACAATGTATTATTCAACTGTTAATGGAAGTAAAAAAAAAATTGTAAGATTGCTTGAAATTTTTTTTCAAATTCTGGAAAGAATTCATAAATTGTCTGAACAATGATAAGTTTACTGTAACATCATTAAGTTTATAGTAAACAGTAAGTATTCAATAATTGATAGGGACACGGCTGCTAAAAAGTATAATTTTTTAAGTTTCAAAATTTTGAAGATTATTAAAAAAATATAATGTTAGTTTTTACGTTGTACAGGAAAAGCTTCTTAACTATCATTAAGTATATGAATATATAACCTAAAAACAAGTTACGAACCTTACTGTAAAAAAAAGTTATTAATAAATTTAAATTTAGATCACTCTTAGCAAATTGAGTAAGGTTTTTCGTTTGTGTTTGTAGACTGCTGGTTTCGTTCTTAGTTAAGTGTTTTTTTTTTTTTTTTTTTATTAGTAACAAAATAGAAAATAAAATTTTATATAGCTAAAAATATGTGCTGTTGTGTAATGGCATGGCGTGAAGTACATCCATAGTGTGTGGTATGGTGGGGATTAAGGTGTAGCAAGGGGGGAATACAATAAAAAATCTACTTTCATCCCATATTCTCCCAAGGTCCAAATTCTAAAATCGGTGACTTACTCTAATGCATAACATGCCTTTAGAAAAACAATTTCAAAGGAATCCTTGTAGAGAATTTTAAAACTTTATGTTGGAGTAATTCTATTTTATGTTTGTCAAAAGTTCCGCTGTCTTGCATGTCAAAAGATGCATTACATGAGGAGAGCTAATCTATGAAAAAGACACTTAGCTTCTGTGATTGTTAATGGTGTTAATTATAAGAGTTATGACTTAAAATAAAGCGTTGTACTTTAAATTTTTTTTTTTAGATCTTTTACTACAATATGCATTGGCTGGTTTTGCAAGTGAGAAAGTCCTAAGTCCAATGACTTATGAATCATTTTACAGTTGAGTTCACCATTAATTGCTAAGAAAATCAGAAAATTCTGGACCCTTACTTCTGACACCAATAAACGAGAAAATATGTTGTGTCCTTGGCTACTTAAATAAAACCTATGTGATTCGTTTTTTCCTGTAACTGTAAAGCAGAACAAGCGTCATTTTATAAAAGTGGAAGATTAAAATAGTAATAAAGAGACTGATATATGCTATTAAATTATTAAATAGACGTTCATGTTATATTTTAAATTGTCTCTTAATCTTGCAACTGTAGTATTTTTTTTTACCATAAAATTTTTAATTTATCATGTTTTATGACAACTTCCTTATAAGTTTTTAATCAAAAGAGTTGTTGTGTACAAGTAATGCCTAGTTATTAATACTAATCCCTGCATAATATCTAAAAATATTAGTAAAATTTGATTTTTATGAAAATTAGGTCTACTTATTACATATTAATTTACTTTGTGCGTTTAAATCTTACACGAAATGACTAGGCTAACTTTAACAACAACTTTTAACAGTTTTGATACACAGTACTACGGACATAAAAGAAAAAAAAATATTTTTGTAAACAAACGGTAAGGCTTAGCCAGAAATTCGTGGCTTTAGAAAGGACTTAATAATTATACTCGATTGTATAACTAGAAATGTCTACCACAGAATGAATATATAAGAATATATGCACAAGTAAGGCACCTATACAACAACAAAAAATAATTAATATATTTTAATATCTTTGATATATAACAACGCCTTAGACAAAGAAAAGTGCAAATCTAAATTTCCAACATTATTTTTTGAGTGAAAATCTAAGTTATTTGCCCAAAGTGTTTATAAACAAAAAATAAGTGATTTTTCGAAAGTTAAAAAGTTATTAGAATTAGAGAAAAATTTTTTTAAAACGTTTTAAAATACCAAAATCAGAAGCATGTAACTTGTTCGGTGTCCCTAATGCCACGCAGTCACAGTACGATCCACCACCATATTTGGCGATCTACTTGAGAAACGTGTTTAAAATTTTGTAGTTCACGCGTATGTACTACAGATATAAAGATGTATACGCAAGTACAGTCGTATTTTTATAAAACGTAAGCATACGTGGTGGAGAAGGTGCCGTGACCTTTGCAGAAGATCACTACACATATCTCCCCACGGCGTTCCCTGTGTTACTGAATAACTAAGCTTGGGTACTCCTAGATCCGCCAGCTAACGTCCCTAAGGTAGTGTATGCAAATCTACCCACAGCAGCCCTTGTGATTATTAAGAACTAAGCTTGGGTACTTCTGGACACGTCAGTCGATTTCTTTGAGGCAGTTTACGCATTTCTGTCCACGGCACCCCCTGTGATGCTTAAGAACTAAACTTAGGTACCTATAGACACGTCAATTGCAGTCCTTTAGGCAGCGTTTGCTTATTTAACCGTAGCACCGCCGTCTGAAATGCTTACCAACTAAACTTTAGCGTTGGCCACACTGGTTAAAAGTTTGATGGCAAACACAACCCTAAGGCAGTACGTTGGTGAAGCCCAGTAGAGCTCAGAGCCACCATTGATAAAGCCGTGAACTAACATTTGGTCTGCAGAGTAACGATGAATGATTTTTGTCATCATACCAAATAAAATAAAAAGATTTTCTTCAAGTGATTATATATTTCTACACGTGTTATGTAGTTTTCTGATACCAACTTTTTCTATCTCTATTCAAAAATAGAATAAAGGTTATGTTCATATCATTTCAACATGTAATAACTTTTTGATATTGATTTAGTAATTTTTTTTTACTTACATTTTCATAAAAATGTTTAAGCTGTAGTGTGAGGAAGTCTTTTTTTTATCTTCGCCACATACATAGCTGATATTATTATTATTATTTTACATATGTGTTTTTATATGGCATCGTAAATGGATACCAATTTTAAATTATTATCGACAAGTAATACAATCAAAAATATTACTTTTCTCAAGTTTTTTTATGATGCGTACAATACATTTTTACGTTTATAATACTATCACAAACAATACATGAAAAGTATTTTTTTAATGGGCTTCTTATGCATTTATAGTGGATCCCTATCACCAAAAACATAAGTGAAAAATTCACACTTAAGTGAATACTTTTTATGTATATTGTCAAATAAAGATTTTTGTAGGCTATAAATTTTAAATAATGATTAAGAGTGTGAGGTCTCGTTACTCTAGAAAAGTTGAAAAGTGCATGTAAATGCCAACCAACGTTACATTTGCATGTATACGTAAGCAGTTTTCATGATCGGCGCTCCCGCTTACACATGAATACATAGTCGTATTAGGACTGGTTGATTCTAGCGCTTTCTGATCAGAGGCTCACGCTGTGTATTTTTAATTTATATATTATGTTATATTTATGTTATACTTATACTCCATTACTTGAGGAGTTATTAAAAATGATAAATTTATTTTTGTTTTTTCAAATTTGTTATTTAAAAATTTCAAAATACTGACCGTAAAGATATCAAGTAAGTGTCCCTTTAAAAATTACCTCTAAGCAGATTTTTGAGAATTTTAAGCACTTTTGAAAGCACCTTTTACACTTTCCTTCAATAACTACATGAAATTAAAAACTGAGAAAAATAGTTTGTCTAAGAAAACAGCTCTCTACTGCCGCTTTCATTGGAACCATTTAAAAGAGCTAAATGGAATAATGTTACTGTTGTAAGAATCACTGTTCATCCTGAATTACATAGGTAGAGGGTATTAGATTAGATGAGATTAGATTCTTTATTTAGGCCTTGTGGCTATGCCATATCTGGCCCTTAATTAGCAGTACAAAAAATACACATAAAGTAACTCTTGAATATACATAGTAATTTACAATATATGATAAGCAGTATAGGTAAACATAATTATAAAATATAGTTACAATATGAAAAAATTACAGAAAGTATACAAGTTAGAGCAAAGTAAATTCACATAGTATTGAAAGTATAAATGTAATATGTAACAGATAAAAGTAATAACAGTATTATTCTAAGCAATGTGTAATAAAATCGAGTAAATATAAAAAAAAAGTACATCAGACGTCGTAAGGATGCAGTTATTCATGATTTATGTATGTAGTTAGGTTATCAGTGGCGAGGGGGGTAATAAAAATTGTGCAGGGAGACTGTCAGAAGGTGGTGGGGATTATATGAAATGACCCACACAAACAGCTTTACAATATAGGTAGATACATACTAGTGGGGTTTTCTTCAACTGCATGCTTTGCGTAAAAACTCCCCACTTCTTTTACTCAAACGAAAATTTTCTTGATGGATCGTATGAAACAGAAGCATACGTAAAATTATAATTTTAGATTTTTCAAACCCATAATTGTGGACTGGTGACCTTGCAAGAATCTGAAACTAAATTAAATTCCTTATATCATCTTGCAAACTCCATTGTGTTACATCACGCGACCAAAGCACATATACTAGGAAAAAATTTTTTTTAATTTTCACTCGTTATTCTACACCTACCACTATAAAAAAGATACTATGTTCGATGATTCAACAAGCAATTTTCTGTACACTAGCTGAGTACTATTCACTCATCTACAAGCAATCTCTATTAAAGATTCATTTTTTTTGTCACATTGTGGTGCTTTACTTTTGCCTAATTTTAATGTTTATTTATTGTTCCATAATAAATAAGGTTCAATTATACATTATATCAGTTTGGTCATCTGCAAGAGATCTGAGCGTCATGCGGAGTTGATGTTCAGTCACAGCAGACACCTCGCTGTATACCAGCTCCACACAGAGCATAAGCCCTTGTTAGAGCTTTAATTGCGTCTATGTCCGGCTGAGCCTCTCCAGCAAGCCTACATTTTTGCACATCTTGAATCTACCAATCAAGATCAAGGGGAAGCCGTCTTTCATGAGGTACTCTTGACTCGTATAATCGATATTACTCTCTCTCACTATCGACTTGACTTCACAGTGGGTAAGCTGTCGTATTAATGAACCCGATTTTAATTCATTTTTTTACGTGGCACCCTTTTTCCGCAAACAGCAGCTTACTTTTTATAGTTTAAGGTTTTTTGCCTTAAGTGAGATAAGTTTGCATAGTGTTGGTTTATCTTTAAATCAATAGTCTTTGGTTTATTTACCAACTTTTTGAGCAAACTTGCCTAGGAAATTAGAATAAACAAAAAATTAGGACTCATGTTATACTTATTTATATTATACTTATGTTATATTGTGTTATACTTATTATATTATGTTATATATTATGTTATATTTATGTTATACTTATACTACATTACTTGGTGCTGCATAAGGCCTTTCATTACTCGCTTGATAACAACTCATAGTTACTAAGCTGACGGTTTTGGCGCAGCTTATATACAATTATCAACTGTATTTAGTAACAGAGCTGGAAAATTTTTACCACCAGTGCTCTCTCTTCTGCTTTCGCTCATGGTATCCTCGTCCATGGTAGCAACCAACGGGAGCCAGCAAGAGGTGGTGAGAGAATAGTCCCACATGTAGGAGGAAAAGTAAGGCCAGTGCGCAGAACTGACAGGTATTATTCAACACATCATTACCCTCTTGCTTTAGTTTACGTGCCAGCGTGTATTATGTCTCTGCTCATTTAATATTGTCTCATGTTTTATTGTCTACTTTTTTTTTTTTGCTT
Source organism: Copidosoma floridanum (assembly GCF_000648655.2). The sequence continues at coordinate 373,760 of NW_019384268.1, read as the reverse complement.
TGCACAATGGTATTTTTTGACAAAGCTTATAATATTCTATAAAAGACATATTTAAACATTAAAAATTAACATGTAAACTCTACTGAAAATTTTGGTGCTGGGAAAGAAGCCCTCCCCCCCCCGTATTTTAAATTTTGTTTAGAGCTTTTGAAGTATTGTTTGGCTTAGTTTGTCTCAAGGAGCAAATTTTTACTGACATGTGAAAAAGAGAACAAGGATCAGATATATTTTAAAGATGATATATTTATGTTTGTTAAAGACATATATTAATACTGAATCACGTATCAGCGAACACATTAATCGTCTTTCAGGTTCTATGGGTCCCACTCTGGGGCCGATAAATTTGTCAGTGTCTAAAACAGCAACTCTGTTTTTTTTCAAACTATTTGGTTTTACAGGAGATAGTGAATAGTGGGAGTCCTTTAAACAAATTTTCATCTCTATGATATACGATGAAGCAGACATTTCTGATGTAGAAAAATAATGGCATTTTCTTAACGTAGTTCAATGGTCATCTGCCCAAAATCTTCGTGGTCTCAAAGCTATTACTTCTAATTACGAAGTCACATGCGACAAACAAACACACCGTTACACTAAAACTTATGTGCATATATTCTTTAAACATTAAAAAGTTAAGCTCCCACTAAGTTGAAATCAAAATTTTATTGATCTCCATACCCTTGTCGATAAATTAAAAGAAGCTGTCTGATCTCTTCGCAATTTCGGTTGTCCAGTAAAACATTTAAATTCATTGTTCTTACATTGCATAGTGTAGAAGGGCATTGATCATCTGTTTCCCTATTTGCTAGTACGATGGCCATCATCTAAACAGGGATGGCCTAATAATGTGGTGCTGTTGCCCCTCTAGCGCAACCCATATATTTGGGGCATCGGAACCTGCGAGGTTCGATGCCTCTTAGGGAGGCTGTTCTTTGTGGTAATCCAGGATAAGGAGCAGACTACCTGGCTGTTCTCCGATGGACAACTCCTGAAAAAACACTGATAAAACACTACCGCACTTTATAAGTTAGGGCAACGTGTACTGTCGTCGTCATGTCTATTTGCCATCAAAGCTTTATCATGGCAGCAGTTTATGAACTGCTTGATGAAGTCGACTATTCTCTTGATAATTAACCAGTTATCCAGGGGTGTATTTTTTTTTTTTTTTGTATCAACGATTACAAGCTATTTAATATTTGTAAGGTTTTTAAAATGAAACTTCTTATGTTGTGCCATGAACACCCACGTAACGGAAATTCTGTTACAAAAAAACGTAGTTACCCACCCCGTGGCCCAAGCCCTCTCTACGAACCCTGGTATTATAAATTATATTTATTATTTAATGTCTTTTTTAGCAAAAAAGCCCTTTTTCTCTCCAGGGAGTATTTAGTATTAACTTTGTGGGCATAGTCATACATTAGTTTTTTGGCTAAACTTGGCTCATTACTGCTATAGGCCATATTTATGTCTGGGTCTTCACTTAGTCATTGAAATAATAATTAAAATGATAGCTTATAACCAGGTAGCGTTATTAAAAATGGTCTTCTAATGTGCTTGTCTATGCTTGTCTATGCTTGTCTTTTCTTTACTTGATTTCTGTTTTACTCCTGGCTATCTCTTGACATTTTTTGGTCACTGACCCTTCGTCTTATCTTATTTTTTATTTTGCTGATCTTCATTGATACAGCTCTGCATAGTGTGCGTTCTTACTAACGCTCTCTAGATATTATTGGTAAAACTAACTATGATTTGTTTGCAATGTAATGTGTGTAAATATAAGTCTTATTACTCACTACTAGGTAGAGACAAATATTTTGTCTCACTTTCTTGAATAGGTGGCAACTACTAGTTTCTACCAAACATTGCAAGTAAGAAGGTAGTTTACAGTATATAAGAAGGGCTGCGCAACGTCTTGCAAATATCCACCCCAATCACCCGATCCATTCCAATGCTAGGTTCTTGATTACCGAGACCTACGCTACAGCAGTGGCTATAGCACCAATTAATTTGAATAAAATATCTATGTTTAATGTCACATTAAAACTCGGTGTATGAACCCTTACTCAACCCACTCTCGCCATCATTATCCATACTACGAGGCACTGTTGTCCAACTACTTGTAGAATTGGATAAACAATCGAGGCTCTTCTGTGCTAGTAAGCGCATCTCATGGATACGGATTCGTCTCGACCACTGTGAGTCACTGCTCAACCATTTACCAGCGACATTAGCTCCAGCGGCGGCATCGAAATCCAGTAGAAGCAATGCCTCTCCACGCCTGTAGTCTCCAGCATAGGGTGTTTACTGCTGCTCGAAACTGACAGTCAAACTACCCATCAGCCACACCAACTTTAGCGGTGGTATTGGAATCCAGCAGAAACACTACCTCACTACACCTAGAGTCATTAATCCAGGGTTCTCACCGTTGATTTATTTCTATGGCCTATTTTAAAAGCACAAGGAATACCAGAAAAATGGTCCCGACCCGAAAAAAAGATGTGGAGGGAATTGAAACTACCATTAAAAATTAAGAAATAGGTACAAATGACACATGGTTTCGTCCCACTTATTTCACTTATCACTACTATTGTCGTGAAAATTATTATAAAATAAATCTTTAGCTGTGCAAGGATTGAAATAGTACAAGACTACCTCTAACATTGGAATTCTCGTACTGTCAAAAATAAATTAATAATAATTCTGTAACTTGGTCGATAATTGATGTTATATTTCACGAATTTACCAGTTATGTTGTGAGCCAGTGCTGGAAAAAGTACTGCTGAGCGTTACAACAGTTTAAAAATTTTAAAACTTAACCCAAAATTGCAATTTTTAGTATTTTTTTTCGTTAAATAAATAATGTTTTTTTGTCTTTGTGAAATTATTATAGACTCAGTTTAGAAAGAATAAACCACGAATTAAGTGTAATAAGAAATTATTGGGTGATATTGTAGTGTAAAAGGTGTAAAATTTAACAAAACCACCCCTACAAGAGTTAATTTACGTGTTTTGAACTTAAAGTTTGCCGTATATTACTTCTGATAACGAATTGACCTCTTCTTCGTAACAAAAAGTGCGATAACACCACTGCAAAAATACGCAGTGGTTGAATTAACCAAAACCTACCCCCACAATTGATATACATACATTTTTTTTCGCACTATTATACGTCTGCTTAGATAGTCATTCATTGTTTGTAAGATGATAGTAAGCGAATTTATAACTACTATTGTCGTGCAATTCATCATAAAATAAATACTTAGCTGTGCGAGAGTTGAAATAATACAAAACTACCCCTAACATTGGAATTTTCGTGCTTTCAAAAACTAATCAATAATAATTTTGTGATTTAGTCTATAATTTATGTGGAGTCTACAATTTATAATTTATGTTTACATGTGTAATGCAAATATATAATACATTGTCAAATATTTATTTTAAGCTATACAGGCTTTTTCCTATCACAAAACCACCCCTAATTTGAAATTTTTTCGTGTCACTTGAAACAAAAAAGCAACGTTTTTAGAAGTTTGTCTCAAAATATTTTTAATTACGCTTAGGACAAATCAGTCAATGATTTTGTGACCAAATACAGCAGAAAAGTATCATTAAGCTTAGTACGGAGGTAAAATAAGCTGTACTTAACCCTTATATAGAAATGATATTTGTTATATGAACAAACATATAACATTAAAACATAGAAGTCTCGCAAATAACACAATTTAAAGGTTTTTTAACGTTACTAAAACGAGATTCTCTAGTTATTGGGTCGAATGTACTTAACAAATATTTTTGAAAATAATCTTACGTAAACAAAATTGAATTGACAATCAGCTACTTCAAATGCTTGTGATATTATAAATAGAGACGTTGACATTATTGTAAACAAATTTTGAGGAATCATGAAAATTAGACATTCATTATACAATAAGAGTTTGATTCAATTGTATTAGTGCCTACTTAACCTCTTCATAGCATAATGATACACCATCTCATTCTTTTCGTCACATGATCACTGATGTATTCGTCTTCATTAACGTTGAAAATAGTTATGGACTAATTAATGCAACAAGAATTTTGCATAAAAAAATATTTATGCTGATTATCGTTTTGTATTTTTTGTCTCTTGTAGCACTTACTAATAATTTAAGTGACCTGCTCCTCACAAAGACACTTATTAATTTGTTCTTAAAAACAACATGATGCAATCTTAGTAAATATTGACCTTCTAATAAGAATGTCAAAACAAATTTAAATTACAGAAGTAATTTTTTTATACTGTAACTTCTTTGTAGCTCCGTATTACTTTCCTTTTAGTATGTCGTTAAGAAATTACTAGTGAATCTGTCTTCAGTGATCTTATAAATATGGATGAACCAACTCAAAGATAAATTGCAAATTTATTTTAAATAATCTCTAAAATTGCAATGTTAAGGATAATTTTAGTATACTCCTACCCTTGTTGGGCATAATATTACTTCTCTGCAGTATTTCGTCACAAAATTATTGATCAATTTGTCATAAACTAAACTTTGAATGATTAAAGACCAATCTTAATCAATACTATCATTTTGTTTAAAGCATTACGAAAACTCTTCAGCTTAAGGGTAGTTTTTTAATGTTACGAAACCTGTATAGCTTGATGTAAAAATTCGACAATGTATTATACATTTGCTTTAGTTACATATTGATCTTTTAAAATCATTAGAGCAATTACATACGAACTTGCACAAATATCAAGTGCCACATAATTTATAAGGAAATATTACTGATAGGAGTACTTTTTTTATCATATCAACCCACGTGTAGCTTGATAGTAATTTTCATAAAATTTTTGTCACGAAGGATCGGTGAAATCGTTTTTGATAATTACGTAAAAAAATGTTAGAGAAACAATACTTATGATACCTTTATAATAAGTAAAATAGCCTATTTATGAGTTATCATACAATAGTTTTTCCCTGTATAGAGGAGAAGTACAAGCTCGCTTTTTATCACACCTAATTCCTGGTCAATTTGTTATGAGTGTAGTCCCTTAAAAACAAATACAGATAAACAAAGGAAGAAGAAAGTGATACGCTTAAAATTATCCCAAAAATATTTGAGAAAGGATAAGTTTTGTATTATTTCAACCCTTGCACAGCTAAGTATTCATTTTATAATAAATTGCACGACAATAGTAGTAATAAATTCGTTTTCAATCGTCTTAAAAACAATAAATGACGATCTAAGCCGAATTATAATAGTGCGAAAAAAACGTATGCATGTATATCAATCGTGGGGGTAGGTTTTGGTTCATTCAACCCCTGTGTATTTTTGCAGTGGTGTTATCGCACTTTTTGTTACAAAGAATAAGTCAATTCGTTATTAGAAGTAATGTACCGCAAACTTAAAAAAACATACTTCACATGACCTTAAAAATAGGTACATTAACTCTTGTAGGGGTGGTTTTGTTAAATTTTACACCTTTTACACCATAATATCACCCAATNCAGACAAAAATGCCCTTCTTGTAGTAAGTGAATACGTAAAACTTTATTTAATAAGAGTTGCCACGGGTGGTATGTGTTGCCGGAAGGACGATACTCGCTGTACAAGTGCTCGGGCAGAAGTAAGTAGGCTTGATCAGCTGTAACGAGCTGTATAGTGTGTTACACACGAGAGGCGTCAGGCGGCAGCACAAAGCACCTTTTCTTAACAAGAAGTAATATGTTGCAAGCTTTAAGAATCATACTTCACTTGACTTAAAAAACACGTAAATTAACTCTTGTAGAGGTTGTTCTGTTAAATTTTTCACCCTTTACACCATAATATCACCCAATTATTTCTTATTATACTTAATTTGGGGGTTACTCTTTCTTAGTAAGGTCTGTAATAATTTTTTACAAAGTTGGAAAAATATTATTCATTTGACACAAATATTACTAGAAATTGCAATTTTGGGGTAACTTACAAAATTTTTCGACATTTGTAACGCTCAGCGATACTTTTTCCAGCACTTGCTCACAACGAAGCTCGTAATTTTTTAAAATATAAGATAACTTATAGACAACATTACTGAATTGTAATTAATTTACTTTTAACAGTACGAAAATTAAAGCTGTGGGGGTAGTTTTGTACTATTTTAACCCCCATGAGCTCTATTTTAACCCATTTTTATGGAATTTATTAAAACCTTGCTATCTTATGTAAAAATGTTCATACTTCAATTTTGTTAAGTCTTAATTAAATAAGTAAGACGAAACCATGAGTCATTTGTACCTTTTTTGTAACTTTTAATGGTAGTTTTAATTTCCTCCACATCTTTTTTTTGCGTCGGGACCATTTTTCTGGTATTCCTTGTGCATTTATCGACAATTTCCAAAAAAATTATGTCAATCAGTCCACAGAAGCTGGTGCTATTTTAGTTATGTACAAATAAGTCCGTTTCACCGCTCTGCCGGCCGCTTCTAACAGTTTATACAGATTTTGTCTAAAAAGCTCCATGTTCGTCTTTTCTTTGCATATTTTTGGTTTTCATGGAAGCTCATTGGGTTGCTTATTTGTTATGCTTAAGCAATGTATAGCTCTAAATTTATTATCTTGAAGTTTTTGTTTAAGTACATTGAACAAAATATGTGGTTTTCTTGATTGGTGGAAATGTTTTAAGGGTTCATGATCCGTGATTACTGTAAACTTGAGTCACTACAAATAAGGTCTGAATTTCTCTTTAGTAAATTTCATTTTTAGTAGCTCCTTGCCATACGTAGGATAATGAAGCTTATTTTATTTTCAACAACATGACGTTTTTTTCCACGATCTGTCTTTTTCTACCTCACTCTAACTGAGGATTACACCTAGTGCATTATCCAATTTGTCTGCCGTTACGACAAAGGGTGATTCTTAATCTGAGGTGTTGAGTACAGATCTACTGCAGAGTGTGTCTATGAAGATTTTGAATGCCTGACCCTCTAATAATGCCCGTGTATGCCTTGAAACACTGACTTATTTGCGTTATTTTTACTTATTTTGACCCAAAATAATCTCTACTTAAAGTCCCGAACTGTGATGAAGTGTGCACACTAGACTTTGCAAGGTGTTACTTTAAAACGATAGCAAGTAAAATAAACTCGCTATTTTTTTGTTCAGCAGTTAAAAATCTGTAACTACTGTTGAATATCTGTAAATCTGTTTCCTGTTTGAGTCAAATACGTAAGGGTTTGATTTAATCATTTTTCTCACTTGCTCTTCTTCTTTACTGTTGCACTCTGCTATGTCTATAAGTTACATAATCTTGTCCTCTTGTTTTTGGCTTTTCTACTTGTTCTCAACTTTTATATGAATTTTGTGTTTTTCCTTAGTAATTACTTATTTTCTCTTTGAATTACCTTATAAAATCTTCCTGGATGCTTTTATTGTCCCGTTTAATTCCCTCTCAGTGCTTTTGATGAAAGTCTTTGTATTTTAGCAGCTTCACTTACGAGTCACGTAATTTATCTGGGCACGAAAATTGATACGTTTGGTGACCATTTATTCTCTATTATATTTGTCCGTGAAGGTTCCAAGCAATGTTTCTCCCTTTTTGGGCACGGATTATACTTCAGCTTTAATAGTGGGATATCTACATCATCTTCTCTAATTACTATGTTAATGGTGCTTATTTGGACCTGGTATCACGTAAAAATATTCTACTTTCTGATTTCTTCCACGTCTGTAGACTGGAACTTCTTTTAGTGTACCCAATGTTCGAATGTTTTGTGTGCTTTGTGAGTATCGCTCATAATAGCTACTCGATACTTACTGCCTATGAGAATCTTAGTGCTCAAAAGATTTTCCTGTTCAATCAAAATTTTTACGCCTGTATTTGCATTACAACTCACCTTTTTTTTTTTTTTAACTATGGGCCTAGTAACTTCACCCATGGTGGAAAATACACTGTTCTCACAATTTTGACGGTTGTTTTCGAAAGCTGTCCTATTTTTTCGTCACACTCTAAAAACTTGGGCTCGTCAACCTGTAAAAGTGTGTCTGGTGCCATTGTCTGATTAATTTTTTGCAAGCTCTTCTGCCTATTCTTATATATTTGCCGTTTTGCTGTGTAGTGAAATCTTAATACTCTGCTATAATACTTTCTATTTTTTCATGCACTGCGTAAGTATTTGGGATGATGTATTGGCTGTTTCATTCATCACTGCCATTGGTTCTTTTTTGTGGCAGCCCACGCCAGATTAAATTCTCATTATAGCATCCCCTACTATCTTGATTTTCATAGTCATTTTCAAAACAGTTGAATAGATTTTTACCGTAATTATTGTGCGAATAATCACTTCCATGGTTTCCATAATACTCAAAACTTCTAGGGTCTTAATTATTGTACCAGTTGTTATTATTGCTCCTGCTATACAGCTTCTCTGGAAAATTATTGTCACCCTTGTAACAACTTTTGTAATTATTTTTTTTGTACCTCTTTTTTCTTTTTTTTGAAGCTAGTAGTATTAAGGATTTCTCAACAAAAGAGCAGTATATACAGAGTTTTTTGCTTGCTACTGCTGCTCTTTAGGCCCTACTTGTGATTCGTATTATGTTGTCTCCTTCTCTCGCAAGGTTTACTCAGACTCCCCTATGGGTGGTACCGTTTTTGCATGTAAGCTGTGCACTTGTATTTACTGGTACTATGTGCTATTAGTTAAGATGACTTTTAATTTGAGTATTTCTGTTCTTGCTCCCCAAAAACTCAAGAGGTTCAAGCTTTTTATTTCTTACCTAAACATTGTGTGCAGACGATACAAGAGTTGCTTTGCTGTTTCTACTTTCTCGTTTTCATTTAGAATTTGTGTTTGAATTGGCAATAGGCTTCGGTTTGACCATTCAGTATTGTCAGCTAGTTTGTTGCACCCTTCCACCGTAATCTTATATTTAGTTATGATCTTGTTCTTTAATTATCTTAAGTTGTACTATTTACGTGTCTTAGTTGTATATACTGCAACATCTGTTTAAAAGTTTCCGAAGAAATTCTCAAAGTGTTCTGAATAAGGCTTAGTCACTTTTCTATTCTATTGGCTTCTATTGGCTGGCGATGGTGCCAAGAAAGAATGATAACTTTTTTGGGCTTACCATGTATGCAGTCATCCGTGTTACTCTTTTTAAACATGGCAAATTAATTTGGTTACTTTAAAAAAATGAAAAAATAAGATACTATTTATTATCTGGCTGAATGATATCAATGTGTTAAGTCGTGGCCTTCACGTATAATCTTTATTGTGCTACATATACGCTTTTACTTCACACAGCAGTGAACTTAACAATACATTTTTTCCTACCCTTGTTTGTTTTGTTGTAGGTCAGTCAAAGTGGGTTCAAATTTATCCATGGAACGAGCTGCTGTTCCAAATGCCACCTTTATTATTTACTGTAGTTCCTTACTAATTTTTTTTAACTCTACTCTCAAGATGACCACTTCCATCATCTTCTGCTGCCATGCTCTTTTTGCCCCTTTACTCCATAAGTGGGATTAGTTAGGTAGACCACCCAAAAATATTTTAGTCCCCTGGTGTTCTTTGTGGACCAATTTTTTTAACCTGAGCCACGAATATTTCTGGTGTTCCCTTTCTCCAATCTTTTTTTTCTGTCTCATATCCTTGAAATCTATTTAATGTCTCATATCTATTGCCGCTTCTTCCTTTCTCTTTTTATTTTGTCTACCCCTTCTCGTGTCCTTCAATTTGTCTTTTTTATTTTTTTTATATTTTCTGGCTTTTTCTATGGTGGTAATTGCTTTGCCTGGTAAATCAACTGTTTATTTTCTTTGTTTGATTCTTAATTTTTTATGGCAAGAAGCCATATTACTATTACTCTAGCTTCTTCATAATGTGTCTTACTTCTAATGCCCACTTGGTTCTATTTTTTATTCCAGCATTTGCTGCCTTGCATCATTTTCTTGTGCTCGTCAGTTGAATTTATTGCAAATTTCTGCTGTTGGCCTCGTTATAGTTAATATTTGTGAGAAGGGGCATGTTTGCCATATTTATAGTACTGGTTTCCTTAAATGTTATCGTTTTGCTCACACAGTACCCTAGGCTTCTGTTGTAACAACTCGGCTAGCCTTAACTTAGTATTCAGTACTGTATGCGTAGGTTATGTCCTTCTTTTCATTCAGTTCTACCATAGTGAGTTACCAGCAGCAGAAAAAATAAAATGGAGGTTAGAGAGCATACCTGCTTTTGATTTCTACCTTGATTTATGATATTCTCGTAATTAGGAGACACCACTGTCTTTTTTCTTGGATCTCTGCAGTTTTCTATTTTTGTCCAATTTGTAAGAATTCTCGTGTTATAAATCACCAACTTTTTTCGGCTCTACTGTTATTTTGCCACGTAAATTTTTCCTTAAAAAAAAGATTTTTCCCGGCTAAAGCTGTTAAAAATAAATGAGCCGGGAAGAGTAAGTGTTTAAGAAAGTATTTTCTATAATGGATTTAATTAGTAACTAAGTAACCAATGCTGAGGCAAGATGCCTTATGTTCGATATGAAATATCAATTATAATAAATTTAAAAGTATCATCATAGAATGTAAATCAATTACACGACTCGAGAGCTCCTACGCACGCTCATGGCCTAGCACTTCAGCGCTGCATTTGTATTTTAACATTCACATTTATTTTACCACACCTCCTTAAATTTAAAATGTTATTATGTTACAAACTTTAATAAATCATGTTTTTTTGTTTAATTCATCCTTAATCCTTTCTTAACTTAATAAATTTAATTTTTTCTAATGCTTTCGTAAAAATGTCTGCTTCACCATCTTCTAAGTCAACTTTAAACATACTAATTATACTGTTTGAACAATTCTTGTTTACAAAATGAAAATCTGTTGAAACATATTTTAAGTTTTTTTGTTTTTTGTTTCTTTACCTAGTTCAGCAATACTAATCGCAATAGAGTTATTCTTAAGATTATTTAGTGGTTTATTAAAAATAATTTAGAAATCTTACAATATTTTTCTTTTTCATAAGATTTCGCTAATGCTTTTAGCCAACGCCACATACTCAGCTGCTATCGAAGATTTCGTTACGCTTGTTTGCTTTCTAGGTTATCAGTAAATTACAGTAATAAACGGATTTATATTGTAACCAGTAGTTAATTTTTTATTAACCACGTAACCTGCCTAGTCTGCATCCACAGCACAAGTCAACATAGTCACTTTAAAATTTTTTTCGTACGTTGACTTAATATCTGTTGTAAGATACAAATATTTAAAAATTCTTATCACATATTAGTAACCAGTTTAATTTAAACGACTCTAAAATCTTTACACAGGCTTTTGATTTTTCTGCATCCTTTTATAATTTAGTAGTAGTTTACTAAAGCTGTATGAAGTTTTATATAATTTTCAGTATACAAAAATAAGATAAGCAATATTGCTAAGTAAGAAACATTTTCGACATTGTTTTCTTTATGAGTATTAAAAAAGGAAAAAATGTAAAACATGCCTTTTAATTATTAAATAAAGTCTTAAGTGATAATTGAGTAATGTATACAATAGTTACCAGATTGTACAACTAGTTCAGGAGTAATGATTTGAGTTTGGATTACCATAAACGTACAAGTTGTCTAGAAAAGTGTTCAGGCAAATAACTTGCAAGCTTTTCTTGACAAGAATATATGTTGGACTAAACAAGAATTCGCTGCAGTGTTTGAAGTTGAATGGACAATAATTTTTAGATGCTTAAAACCAATGGAAAACTTTTAAATGCGAAACAATAAGTTTTCCACTACTAAAGTGAAAAAAAATTAAAAATTATTACTTCTCATTATCTCCTTAAGAAACATTATTAGAAGTTGTTCTTGTGGAAGATTATAACAGAAAATTAAAGAGGGGATTGGTTTCAACAATATAAGGTGAAAGAACTTATATGTTAATTCAGCAAAACTTTCCACGTCAACTCCAAAGTGCAAAATTTCTACACATGTAGCAATGCTTTGTGTTCGGTGACATTGAAATGTAATATTGTATTATGATCTGCTTTAACCAAGATAAGCCATTACAGTGAACTAATATTATAAAAAATTAAATCATTCAAGCAAGATGTTAGATGAAAAAAGTCTGTTTTTGTTCAATGGCCTGCATTCAGTAAAGTTGTTTCATGATAAAGCCAGACCACAACACTGCGAAATCTGTTCGTCAAACTTTGATGTCTTCTTAGTGGAAAGTTTTGTGGCATCTGGCAAACTTTCATGGCCTCACATCAACTGATTATTATTTTCGTAAATCTATAAATAGCCTGCTTAAATAATTACACTTTCAAATATTAAGAGAGAGTAAACATGGGTCGATAACTTCTTCGCATCCAAAAGACTTTAACTTTAAAAAATGAGCTTCTGCAGGTAAGTTATACGCTCGAGTAAATCAATGGCTTTAGAAAACTCTGACATCAAGAAAATATGTGACAGAAGTAGATTTTTTATTTCACTCTGCTCCTCTGCACCGCGCTGCCCGCACCGGTTCTCACCTCATAATACCATACTACGCCACCACAGAATAGCACACATTTTAAATTTCATACAATTTTTTTATTTCTCGTTATTTAACCAATTTTTTTGAGTAGAAAAATCAAACATTCGTCTCAAGATCTAAGCCAGTGATCTCCTACACTTGTACTGAGTACCTTACTCACTCTGTTATGAGCGGTACTAACATAAGTAAAGCAGTTACTTCTTATTACAGTGAGGTTTGTTCTTTTAATTAAATATTTGCTCTCTGTGTATCAGTTAATTAATTTAAATAAATAATCATTCAAGATATAATTGCATTTATCCACTAAAGTTATTTTTTCTGTGAAACAGTTATTTTCAAAACTTTAAACATAGTATTTCTTTGCAAAGCTGATGTCCTATATATTTGTAAATCATTATTAATTCGTTATGCGTTTGTAAATTTTATGAATAACAAATAATCATTCTGATAACTTCTTTTTTTTTTTAAAATAGTTCTTAAAAAATTTTAAAGAAGTTATATATTTTTTAAGCTTTTTTTTCGTTAATGGCTAACTCACACAGGGTTCCACAAGTATATGATTTTTTTATTACATTTTTTCTCTTACGCTTTTGTGATTAAAATTTTTGACTTAAAGACGTTAATTACAGTTAGCGAAGTAAATGCTCAGAGAGGTAAGAAGAGTGTACATATTTAGTTACCCAGGCGATTATTTTTGTCATATGAATATACTTATGCTTAAGCTTTTAGGTATACTCAACCCCTTCTTTTTCATTTTATTTAAAAATTGCTTAGGTATAAAATATTCAACATTTATCCAAACCACCCTTAATTCACTTCCGTGCACTTATTTCAACGATAACTGCATTACCTTCGTACACAATATCGTTTCATTGTATGTAAATTTACATTAAGTTATTGTTCATCATAAGATCTTATAGAAGCTTAAATTTATACTTGGGTACCAAAGCATTTACCATCCAGTGGTTTTGTTGGTGAATCCATAAATTATTAACTTAGTGGCAGAAGGTGTAGGGTAGTTATAGAGAAAACTTAGATGATTAAACATTCAGGGTTTTTTGTTTATTTAAAGTTAAAAAAAATTGTTAACAAGTGTATTTTATCACCTAGGTGACTGCTCTAAACATACGTTGTTTATTGGTGTGGGTAAGGAAAATGTAGGTTCAATCTGCGCTTTTCTTAGAAAAGAAATTGAAACATAGGAGTAAGCAATTTAAGATACTGTACCTATGAATAAAAAGAATAATGGCTTACTTCATGATATAGAAAATATCAAGTTAAAAAATTTTAGTTATGAAAATTACTAGATAAGGTTTCAAAACTTAAAGTCATAGTATTTTATTTAAATTAATAACGAATACATCACTCCATCATAAATAAGTAAAGTAGTGTGCATGCTAGAGCTGCATTTATTGTGATACAGTATGATAAGCAATAACCAAGTTCTAAAACATAAAGAATGCTGCTTTTATGATTAAAGTTAACTTGAAATCGCAGAATGACTGTTTTATGCAATCACTTATAGTGTGGACCAACAAACATAAAAAATAATATCACATTCTATGTGAATAATTTAGACGAAAACTCCATTTTAGAAACAGTTAATACTACGTGAATTTGAGTAGTGCTGCAATAAATTTCACTAATGTGGTATCAGTTACAAGTATCTAAGATCCGCAGATGACACTTAAGATGTGATGGATGCTAAATGGTCACTTCAGACCTATCTATGTAATTCTTTGGCCTATCAAGCACATCAACAACAGATTTTACTGAATCATGAGAGATTACTTTTAAATAATGCTATGAAGATCAATGAATCTATTAAATTTTTGAGAATAATAAAGATAATAATAACAATTTAAAAAAAGGTATTACAACAACTATAATGATGATAACTATGATGATAATGATCATGTAAAGGACAATGATAACAAAGATATTGACGATAGTAGTTACAATAATAATTATGTCAATTATAACGATAGCCATAATAATAATGTGAAAGGTAATAGTAAAAAATATAATAAGGTCTGTTATGGTGATGCTTCAAATAATAACGATAATGGTAATAATAATTATTAGGATTATTATAATAGTAAT
>NW_019384268.1:325614-338567 GCF_000648655.2 Copidosoma floridanum | reverse complement strand
AGCTTTTCTTATTACTCGCGAAATTATGTATCGGGAGATTCATAAAACATAATTTTATCAACAATTGTGTGTATCTTAGTGAATACATTTAATTATATTAAATCATCACTTTATTTCTGAGAATTCTTCTTTTACAACGAACAATATTAAGTGAAAATATGTTTGTGTATATGTATTTGTTATTTTAATAGATCGCTTCAAGTAGCAGATCTAAGGTACAGAGTGTCTAATATTTCAGCAGGACCAATGAGGATGAACCGCTCTGGTTAGCAGATTTTGGGTATAGAATATCTGCTACTCAAGCAGAATTAAAGGGGTTAACCATTCTGGTTAGCAGGTTCAGGATAAGAAGAGTTTATTTGTTCTGTCTCGTAAGTGTGAAGTATAAAAGATCACTATCTTTATTTTTCTACTGTTATTGAAAAGAGAATGTTATTTTGTTTTCCACTTTTCTTTACAACAGTAAACTTTTCCTAATAATTTTATCGTTAATTTATAAATGTATTATATTTTCATTTTTTATTCATTAACATCTTCTTGAAATATAGCAAAGAATTGCATATACTATGCCTCTCGCAAAGGCACAGCATATACGCGTGCACGCACACTGCACTATACAGGGTATTACACGGGACTAATGAACATGCTTTCTTTTAATTGTGTTTATTGTTTCTTTAAAAATAGAAGAACAAGTAGTTAACAAACTAATAGCTTGAGACCATAAACCACGCTCTGCTATCAGTTTTTGTTAAATGATTATAAATATCATTTAATTTGGCCTTCAGTTTCAAACCAAAGATTCAGGACTACAGTCTCACGTTCCTTCATAGGCTGCAGGACGGCAGATAGTTCAAATATTTTTTTTGTTTAAAATAAAAAAAGGAAAAATTTTTGTAGAATTTTCGTGTTTACTAACTTTTGTTTTTCTTCAAACTTAAATACTGGCAACTCTAGTTTGATTAGCAATTAAGATAACTTAAATTTTTTTTTTTCGTTGGGTTTACATTTATTTATTATATAATAACTCAAACGTTTTCTTAAATTAGATTTTATATCGATTTATTTCATATTGCTTGCACAAAAAAAAACGAAAAAGGACGAAATCTCTGGTAGCTTTTTTAAAATTAGTAATTAATGTCTTCACTCGATAAGCATCCGCGGGCTACTAACTAAAACACTAAGCAAAGAAATGCACCTTGCACAAAGTTTTAGTTAAAACTTCTTTGTCTTACTTGCTGTGGGGCTGGTACTTGCTGACTTCGTGTGTTTAGGCTTGGCAGCTCACTTCAGTTGTCACTTGACACTTCCGAGAGCCATGAAGTACACAGTCAGCTTTGTTAGATGATGACTTTCGTTAAGAAAGACTCTTTTGAAAGTTTTGAAATTTAATCATAAAGGAAATAAATATGATATGAAATAGAATAAAAAAAAAATTTATTTATTTATGCAAGTCGTTGCTTAACAATGATAATAATCACAATGCTAGTGATAAAAGTATGAAAGTAATTGTATTTGTAATAGTTAGAAGTATAATAGCAATGATTAAAACAGTTATTACGTTGATAAAGATAATAGAAGTGATAATGATAATGATGATAATAACAATGCAGACAATTAAAATAATGATAATAATGATGATGATTATAATAATGATGATAACGATGATGATAATATTACTGATAACAATACTGTATGTAATGATAATTATCGCGATGGTTATGAATATCATAAAATAAATGTTAATAATGATAATAATATTGATAACTATAATGATAGTGATAGTTATAAGAATGCAAATAATAATAACGATGATAAAAATGATATCATAATATTACTACTATATGTGATTATTATAATAATAATTAGGATAATGATAATAATGTTGATTGTGACAATGAAGAAAATAAAACAATATTGTCGATAACATTTATTGCAATAATTATAAAAATAATTAATGTGTAAATGATATCCATGTTGATGATGNTTTTCTTGTTTCATCATTATAATAAAAATAACAAAACTTTTTGATAAAAAAAAAATTTGATGTTGTTAAAAAAGAATCAAACAACTTATACATTACTATTTAAGGTGTAGTTCTATTGACCGTTAGACACAAAATAAAGTTGAGCTCGAAATTTTTCTTAAAGGGTCCATAATTGGGACAGATACCCCTAGATGGTTAAATGCACGGAAATATGTCTTCTTCTGAAAGCTGACGGACGAGATGTGCTTACTCATTGATGGCATAATGTACTTGAATAATAGAGGGAGCGGTACCTCAAGTAAAATTTTGTTTCTGTCCCTTATATAGTCTGACTTAGTCATCAATTTATTCGCATAACGTGCACGTGCAATCCAGGTTTGGTACCTCAAATTCAAGGATACCACTTACCATTCACTCTAATAACCGAGATGGTCATGCAATCTATGGATGAACACATATCCTACACAAGCTTTTAGGAGACACCACATTTTTTTTAGGTTCGGTACCTCAGATTCTAAGGGACAGCCTATTGTTCCTTCTAATAACCGAGTACAGCATACCATATATGGGTGAGCGCATCTCATATGCAAGCTTTCAGAGGAAGACATGTTTCCGTGTGGTGGGGTTAAGTTATTGGGCTCATTTTCTGTTACTTCTGATTTTTTCTCGTAAATCGATGATTTTGGGAAAGTTTGGCTTTGTTTCTGAAGTTTGTGTACATTTTTCGCTTCTGCATGTTATGACATGTCTTTGATATGTCATTAATTCAACTTTTTGTTGACATAAGGAGTAAGTCAACTTCTTGCTCAATTTCTGCTTTGCACTCTTTTTTAATGGTAAGGCGTATTTCGTGCGATACTTAGGTTTATCGTTCTGCAACGCATAAATAGCACTTTCAGGATACATGTATTTAACATATACTTAAGATAAACATCCTCGCCAATCTCTAACGGTATAAAAATATTCTAGGGTACCAAATTGAGAGATATAGTTGTAGAAATCTCTTTCCCTCTTTATTTCTTTTATATCCCATGGTAGAAGACATAAGTATTCTAGGATCAGCGTTTGGTATATTATTGTCGTTTTGCAATGGTGTTGGTGACAAAATCTTTTCTGCTTGACTAATAGTTGATCACATATTAAAAGGAGAAAGTATCTGACCTTCTTCTTCTATACTTAGTATTTGATTAGTTTTTTAGTTAATAAATCACTGTTGTATTTGGTAGTTATAGCTCAAAGTTTATAATTATGAAAATCCGTAAGTATGTGCATTTCCTTGATAATCCGTTTATTCTCTAATTGTTCCATAACTTTATGTAAAGGATGGCTTAAGTTGACCCTAGTCTTTATCGTTATTTCATAGTCGGGGCTCACCGTGCAGCCTGAAAGAAAAATTATATCAAATTACTATTGATTTATGCGTCCATTTCTAACTTTTAAAGCGTGTGGCGATGGCATGGAAGTATCAAACTCCGTGTCTTTCTTATTAGTCTGTTTTAGATAATTTGAGTATTTTTTGTTTTTCTTCAGTTTTGACATAAAGTGCGGTTTGTTCGTATTCTTTTGGTTCTTGTCTTATGGTTACGCGGGGTTCTGCGTTCAGTAGATTGATGGTGCGTTTTATGATTTTTTCCGAGATACTACGTTTTATGGTATTCTTAAAACAGCTTTTCGCTTTGCTGATAAGTATTGCTATTATAATCATAACAATAATAATAGCTTCAATGACATTATGTATCAAAATAAAAAGAGAAGCTTGTTTTTCCCTCCAACTTTTGGGTTCGGACTTTCTTCATTTAATTTATTATATTTTGTACATTTGATTCTTTATCTGTCCATGCTTGTTCATTAAAGTTGAATTCCCAAATCAATTTAATGGCGTCATAAAAGTCATAAGTGTCTTTTAAGTGTTCATGTTGTACAGTTAAGTTTGATTTCACTTCTACTTAATAGGTATATTGTATATAAGTGATAATCTTGTGTTCACCGGTTAATGTTAATTTGTAAGTCTTTCCCGTACATTCATCATTCATTTATAAAATACTTTTACCTTTTACTTTTTTTTGCCGATCCATTTTATTAGGACATGTAAGGTTTAATTGTTCTTCATTAGGTAATGAAAATAACCATGAACTATCAGCTGGTAAATAAATCCGTTGACTTTCGGTCTTCGGTGTAAACATAATTCCACAGTACTTAAATATTTCTGTTCCAAGTCGTAATAACATAAGAATCTCATTTTTTTTCATAGAATAGGATTTCTTCCACGGATGCTTAGCCAAGCACTTATAACCTTATACCGTTTTATCACATTGGTTAAATGTAACTAAAAAATAATATAATCTGTAAACATTATAAGGGGTTTGATTTATAAGTGGCAAATGTAATATAACAAAGGTTCTATTTTCTTTATACACACAATTTAATTAACTTATAGTACTGATTTCACCAGAATAAATATTTTGTATTGGTGCTACAAGTTTCAGATTTTCTGCCAGGTTCTTTACATCCTGGGCTACGGTTCTAGATATATTTAGAGAAAAAATCTCTGTATGTGCTTGACCTCTTTGTAAATTATGCAAGATGAAAATCAAATCTTCATGGAAACAAATAATGTGATCTAAGGTAGCCTCAGTTCTTTTTAGGTAAGCTGATAAATAAATCACATATCTGTTGAGAGTAAAATCTGGTCCTAGAGTCAATATATCAGCAACTAGTATTTAGAATATACTCATTGCGTTTCGTAGTGTTATATAGTTCTTTGAATGCAGTTGCAAAAATATGGCTATTCTGTTCATACAATTTAATGTTTTCTTTTTGATCAGTATGCAAATTGTTGATGTTGGAGTTCATAACGTTGATATCGTCTCCTGTGACTAAGCCGAAAAGTCCTTTAACAATACTTTCAATAATTCTTAAAGGTGTCAGTCTTTTTGTTCGTATACTGGGTGGTGAAATAATGTTATCTCCCACGTGGGTTTCCACAGTATCTATTTTGTTCAATAGTGTTGCTATGGGGTTTGTCAATCACTTTATCTTCATATCCAAAAAGGTCCATTTTCATATTATGAGTGCAATTACGACAACAAAACTCTACGATACAGAATTGAAAAGTTTCATTTAATTCTTAAGTAGGTGTTTGTTCCAATATGAATTTATTATTATTCAGCCATATCACAATCTTTTAACCAGCTTCCTTAATTTTTGTTATACTGATTCATTAGTAGTATATTCCAGGGTTTGTTTTAAATGGTTCTATGCTATAGTTGCCATGATTAGCATAGTTAAGATCTGTGCAACTATTCAGTACTACTGTTATGAGGATGGCCAATAGAATCCGCATCGTTGTATTTTTTTGTTTCAGGAATACATGTAGAATATATTACTTACAAGGAGATTATTATTGGGGAACTAGTTTTAATTTATCTGTGTATTTCCGTATAATTTCACCATTGGTTTTTTTAAGTAACATGTAATTTACCTCCAAAACTGTTGTAATCCTTAGAGTATTTTACATGACTTTTCCTAATATACACGGTCCGGATGTAGATGATGTCAGTGGTTTTGGAGATGTTATCGTGCGAGACCTTTGAGAAATCACACTATGATCTAACTTCGGCCGTACCTTGGTTGTTGGTGAACCAAGGGGTCGTCCAGGGCCCCTGGCCAATTTAGATACACTTGTTTCTGATTCGGTCATGCTTCTAAGTCTTGATACTCCTACTGTCTCCTTCAGGGTTGTTGACAATGCTTCAAGTTTGATCGTCGTTAAATTGGATGTTCTTACTGTTCCTTGTCTCCAAATTTGTAATTTGTTTTTTTTCTTTTTCTCCACTTTTTTTTACCCATGATCATAACTCTTTGTATTAGCAATCCATTGTTTGTATTATTTTTCGCATACAGTATTGGTCCTACTGTATTTTTAAATAATGTAATAGCGTTAGTATTGAGTTTTCCCAGCTTGTATTTAAAAGTGTATTTACAATAGGTGAATCTAAACATTCAGCGCATTAAACGCTAACCCGGATTTTTCTAGCATGAATCTAATTTAATGGCTTATAATAAGCTATGAAAACGAATTGATTTCTCAAGAAATACAAACAAAAATAATGCATTGCGTATAGTGCAGCTAAGCATTTTTTTTTAGTTGCAGAGTAATTTATTTCGGCTTCATTAAGAGTTCTTGATAGGTAGGCGACAGTATGTTGAAACCCATCTTTTTCTTGACTAAATACCGCTTCATTAGCGCAGTCAGATGCGTCTGTTGTCAACTTAAGTGACTTACTAAAGTCGAAAAGTTGTATTGTAAGCTCTTGACATAGATGGTCTTTTAGTATTTGAAAACTTTTTTCTTGCACTTTAGTCCATTCAAATTTCTCACCCTTTTGATAAATCTGATAATGGCTTAGCTATTTTTGAAAAACCTTCAATAAAGCGTCTGTAGTATCCTGCTTATCCTAAGAATTGTCTAATATTTTGTATAGATTTTGGTAAGGTAAATTCTCTAACAGCTTGTCTTTTTTCAGGGTCTGGTTTAATTCCTCGTTGACTTACTGTATCCCCAAGAAATATTACTTCTTTTAACAAAAATTTAACTTAATCTGGCTGGAGTATTACATTCGCTGATCTTAACCGGTTAGAAAGTAACCTTACCTTACGATCATGATCTACTAGATTTTTGCAAAAATAATAATATCATCTAATTACACTAACATTTTAACATCTAACAAGCCTCATTGTGTGAGATCCATTAATCGTTGTAAGGTGGCAGGTGCATTTCTGAAACTTTCAGGCGTATGTATCGGTATTGTCCATGCCATCTCGTAAATGCTGTTTCATACGTATTATGTTAGGCCATATATATTTGTTGAAATCCACTTGATAAATCAAAAATTAAGAAATATACAGATTCTCTTAACTGGTCCATAATATCTGCGATATTTGGCGATGGATTTGCATTACCAATGGTTTTTTTACTAAGTTCTCAGAACTCAATTTGTACTCTCCATCTTAGATTTTTGTGGCCATCAGATTATTTAGAAACAATTTAGAGGGGTGAATTATACGGTGATAACAAGGGCTCAATTATTTTATCGTTAAGTTTTTTCGCTGCGTGTTCTTCTAAGACTTTTGTATGTACCTTTCGGTGACAATATTTTTTTAGTGTTAATAGGGATGTTATTTTCCGTCGGAATTTTATGTGCAATAAAATAAGTACAGGGTAAAGGGTCTCCCAGCAACAAAAAAATTTTTGGAAATTCAGAACTCTATCGATGAATTTAGTCTCGTTCTTCCAGGTTTAAATAGTCGCTATGCACATGTCCTTTCAAGTCTTATATTCTTTCTCGTATATTTTTGATAACTGGTCTCTTATATTCGCTACTAGTTTTGGGATTGAATTCAGGTGCAATGTATTTGAAAAGTAGAATTTTTTAAGATCTATTTTAATCACAACATCATCTTTATTAGTGTTTATCACCATAATATTGCATTGACCGTTCTCATTTTTTACTATTCCTTCTCCTAAATATACGTCATTACGCTTTACGTGGACTCGTGGTCAGTATCCTTCAGTTAAATTAATAATAATTAAATGAATTTTTACGACCTGACAAGTTCAAGTCTTGATTGTATTTTTTGTTGGTTTATTAGTAATTCTTTATTTCTTATAAAGGCAATGTTTTTTCATACTATAAGTATTTTTACTGTGTTAAATAGCATGGGATCAAAGTGTATCTTAGTCGTTTAATTCATTATTTTTACTGTATATCTCACTTTCATCGGTCTTTTTATCAGTGGGCTTCATAAAATTATCACCCTCTTCTGATAAAATCAATTTATTAAATTCATCTTGAAAATGAAAATTAGCTCTTATATCTCTAAATTTTTCGTATTTAGGTAAATTTGATTTCGTGGGCCAGCCTACGATGAAGATATCATAAAATTTTTGTTGGTTAATTTTATAATTAAGGCACTCTGTCTCTTTATTCGTATCTAGGGTGTTGGCTAAAATATCACTTTTTCGTGCTTGCTTCTTAAGTTTTATTGCTTATTGTTTTTTTTTTTTTTTTACTTCTTTTTAATCGCTTTATTCTTTTGAGAGTTTTAAAAAAGGAATGGGGCTTATTACGTAAGTATCTAATTCTATAGCATCGTTATAATACGATACTGTGGCTCGTCATTTTTGATCAAAGTTTCGACCTAATAAATCGCCATCTTCGATCGGAAAATCGTTAGAGATCAGATGAAAACTTGCAGGTTTTTGTTGTATAGTCATATATATTGTTCTTTTAGTTAAAACTAGGTGGGGTGTTATTCCGGCAAGATTAATAGTTTCACTAGTTTCTGCACGTGAATTTGGGTATAACTGGTCTAATTTAATCAGGTTTCTGGCAACGCCGTTATCGAGTATGAGTGTGATTAAGCAATTTTTTTCTTCTGGGATTGACAACCTTATGCCTGTAATCTCGTCGTTAACGCCAAGTTCCTAGCATGTACCAATTTGAATGGCTTCGATTCTGTTGCTATGTTCATGACTTGCGCTGAAACATTAGATGCGGGGGTTGAATTCTGTCTTTGGGAGCTTAACTCCAAACGACGATCTGGGTGAGCTTTCTGAGAGCCTAAATGATGTGGCAAGCGGTTATTTCCTTGTTGGCACTCATTTTGAAAATTTTGATTCTGATAGTTAGGATTGAAACTTCGTTAGTTATAATTATTATAATTATTATTTTAGGGGTATCTATTATAATTCCGACCTCTGCCTCAGTATTCTTTATGATTCCTAGTATTGAAATAAGCATTTCTTTGTGTGTAATAAACATTAGGATTTTCGGTTCTATATCGTCCAAGATTATTTTGATAATAATTAGAGTTTTTCGACTGATTTTGGAAATTCCAATCTCTTCCTTAATCCTGATAATTTTCACTGTACTTCTGTCCACTAATAAATCGTTAATATTGTCTATAATTTTTTTGATAATTATTATATTGACTATTAGCATGATGATTCTGATTTTTTATCTATTTTCATTAACTTGTGCTATTTAATGTGATGGAAATGGCTGATCAGGGTACCTATTCTGCTGTTACTATAAGTTATTTAAATTATTTCTAAAATTAATACCAAGTATTGCTCTGTATCGTGTATCCAGGGTTATACCCGCTCTCATTCAGCTCACCAATCTCAATGCATAATCGAAAGCGTCGGCTAGAGGAGCAGGTTCTTTCGCATCTACCTACTGGCTTATTATAGGTGCTAGTCCTTTTACTAACATATCTAATGCCATATCTTTCAAAGGGATTATCATTTGTGCGTTGTATGTATTGCTCTTATTTTCCATCAAGGCCTTTTCAGCACCGTTCAGCAGTAGGCTTACATAATCATGATATTTACCAATTGATCGACCTTATCGTTGACGCTCTTTCTGCAGCTGAGTTTGATAATAAGCAACGACTTTTACAATAGCATATTCTTTTTGTAAACAGTTTATAAATGCTTCGAGGTTTTTAAGACCTTGGCCGCTTACGCTTATGCGGGCGGCACCGCGCAGATTCTGCAATACTGCTTTTTTAAATAGATCTTTGTGATCATCTCTGATACAGCCTTCTCTGTTTCTAATATCTTGTATATAATCCTTCAGCAAAATGTTTTTCCTACTAAACATAGTAATGGATTTGTCTTGCTAAGGATAGTCATGCTAAAATAAGAAGTTATCGTTGAGAGACTACATCAGCGCTTCGGCTACTGTCATATCGGCATCATCGTTTTTATTGACCATTTTTGTAGTTGTATAATTTTTTGTACATGCATTTTCTTAATTTTTTCATTTTTTCATTTTTTTTTCATCTTATATTTCATGTGTGTGTAATAAAAAAAAATATACTATTATTTTGTTTTGTTCATTTGCTTCTGAAAAATATTCTATTAAATCCTTGACATTTATCGTAGAAGACATCAGTTATAAAGAAGTAATTGAATATATATTTGTGTATGTGTATGCGTGTGTGTATGTATATGTCACTAACATAAGCGTTTGTTTGGTGCGTTGATGTGCAATGAGTTTGCTTTAATTTTTATAGATATCCGTCTTCCAACAGAGCGATTAGTGTACTATGTGTACACCCAGGAACAAGAGTGAGAGAGTATTATCAAGCGTGCTTGTATGATTTCATCTGCTTTAAGCAAGAAAGTATACGGCGCAGAGATTTCTAACATGGCATGTGCAGCTATATATCCCAATTGCTATTTCACTACGATGTAGAGCGAGATTTAAAGCTCTCTCTCTCTCTGCATTAAATAAAAATATTCATATTCTAGCACTCTCAAATATGCTATCACTGTATTTACCCTTCGCCACTGACTAGCGTACATATTGTTAACAGCGTATGGATCTGTGTTTGTATTTCTACGCATTTATGCGAGTGTGTGGCAATGCAGACACTGACGCTGTCATATCGATTATACTGTATGTATCAATACAGTCCTCATATGTTTGCTTATATAGCTTGTTTCGTCCTGTTCGTTTACTTTGCTAGGATCTTATATATACTTATCGTATGTTAATACGCTCGGGGCGCGGATTTTGTGTATTATGTAAAAAAGTACAATTGCTTGATAGTCCGTTATAGCCAAGAGTATGTGCTTAAATACTAGGCAAAAAACAAATGCTGTGCACTACAACTATTTTCACTGCTACCTGCAGTCCGTCGCATACAACAATTCCAATTTTACGGTAAGAGTCTCTCTGACTTCATTTAAAAGTAACAGTTTTTTTCTCCTATTGTATACTGCCTATATCTCTAGCATCTGGAAGTCATTTGACGGACCCAATACTGGTTTTTCTGAACTATAGTTGTCTGTTCCTTGTTTTTTTTCTATTTACTACGGTTATTCATTTTTAAAAATACATGCACTGTGACTTAATACTGTAGATAATATTGATACATCCATATAAGTGTTCTATATGTGCAATGCGCAACTTATGTGCCTATAAATCATAAATAAGGCAAGGGAATAATATAATAAGTTCAGAGTTATTTGTAAGTTATTTATTAGTAAATTTCCAGACTTTTTATTTATTTATTTATTTTTTTAATTTTTAGAGTTCCCTTTACGTAAAGACGATCAAAATGTTGAATTGTTTGTTGATTTTTGCTTTGAAATCATTAATTTTACTTTCTGATAATAAAGTATTTAATTCGTGCAAATTAAAGTAAATTTGTATTGGATCATTAATCAACGCCAATCTTTTTCTAGGACACTTTTTTTTCTCATAAGCTCCTGCACAAACAATTTCTTACCTCTTCTCTAGCTTTTCTTATTACTCGCGAAATTATGTATCGGGAGATTCATAAAACATAATTTTATCAACAATTGTGTGTATCTTAGTGAATACATTTAATTATATTAAATCATCACTTTATTTCTGAGAATTCTTCTTTTACAACGAACAATATTAAGTGAAAATATGTTTGTGTATATGTATTTGTTATTTTAATAGATCGCTTCAAGTAGCAGATCTAAGGTACAGAGTGTCTAATATTTCAGCAGGACCAATGAGGATGAACCGCTCTGGTTAGCAGATTTTGGGTATAGAATATCTGCTACTCAAGCAGAATTAAAGGGGTTAACCATTCTGGTTAGCAGGTTCAGGATAAGAAGAGTTTATTTGTTCTGTCTCGTAAGTGTGAAGTATAAAAGATCACTATCTTTATTTTTCTACTGTTATTGAAAAGAGAATGTTATTTTGTTTTCCACTTTTCTTTACAACAGTAAACTTTTCCTAATAATTTTATCGTTAATTTATAAATGTATTATATTTTCATTTTTTATTCATTAACATCTTCTTGAAATATAGCAAAGAATTGCATATACTATGCCTCTCGCAAAGGCACAGCATATACGCGTGCACGCACACTGCACTATACAGGGTATTACACGGGACTAATGAACATGCTTTCTTTTAATTGTGTTTATTGTTTCTTTAAAAATAGAAGAACAAGTAGTTAACAAACTAATAGCTTGAGACCATAAACCACGCTCTGCTATCAGTTTTTGTTAAATGATTATAAATATCATTTAATTTGGCCTTCAGTTTCAAACCAAAGATTCAGGACTACAGTCTCACGTTCCTTCATAGGCTGCAGGACGGCAGATAGTTCAAATATTTTTTTTGTTTAAAATAAAAAAAGGAAAAATTTTTGTAGAATTTTCGTGTTTACTAACTTTTGTTTTTCTTCAAACTTAAATACTGGCAACTCTAGTTTGATTAGCAATTAAGATAACTTAAATTTTTTTTTTTCGTTGGGTTTACATTTATTTATTATATAATAACTCAAACGTTTTCTTAAATTAGATTTTATATCGATTTATTTCATATTGCTTGCACAAAAAAAAACGAAAAAGGACGAAATCTCTGGTAGCTTTTTTAAAATTAGTAATTAATGTCTTCACTCGATAAGCATCCGCGGGCTACTAACTAAAACACTAAGCAAAGAAATGCACCTTGCACAAAGTTTTAGTTAAAACTTCTTTGTCTTACTTGCTGTGGGGCTGGTACTTGCTGACTTCGTGTGTTTAGGCTTGGCAGCTCACTTCAGTTGTCACTTGACACTTCCGAGAGCCATGAAGTACACAGTCAGCTTTGTTAGATGATGACTTTCGTTAAGAAAGACTCTTTTGAAAGTTTTGAAATTTAATCATAAAGGAAATAAATATGATATGAAATAGAATAAAAAAAAAATTTATTTATTTATGCAAGTCGTCAATTAACAATTTTTAGTGAAGTGTTGGGGAAAGCAGTTTGATGATATATAAGAGAAAAGTAATCAATGTTTTAAATCCAAGTAATATGTTATGAAATGATATGATTTAAAAATGTTGAGAAAATAGTTAAAAAATTTCTATGCCAATTAAATGGAGGAATTAAGATGTGGGTGTGTAGTAGTGGCACGTATTTACTATTAA
>NW_019384268.1:305112-317307 GCF_000648655.2 Copidosoma floridanum | reverse complement strand
AACATGGTTATAACTTATATAAAAAATTTTATTGTTTTTATTAGCACAGTTGTAAGGACACTTATGATTTTCAACATTATTGTTATATTTGTTCTGATCACAACTATTATCGTCATAAATATTTTTATGATGATTATGATTATTTCTGTTATAATCATTGTCAACATAATTATTATTATTACTATCGTTTTTATCATCTTTTTTCCATATTATTAATGTTATTATTGTTACAATTATTATCATCATTAATATTATAACTCTTGTTGCTATTAATAGTATTATCGTTACTTTTTTTTTGTTTATTAATTATATTTTTATTTTACATATTCTTATTTTTAAAAACGTCATGATTATCATGATAATTTTTACTATCATTATTATTATCACTATTCTTCTTACTATTAATGTTGTAAATATCATTGAAATACTTATTATCATCATTATTACTATCGTGACATTGATCATCATCATAATAAATGTCATAGTTATCACTTTTTTTACAGTTTTCATACTGATTTTTTTCCATAAACATAAGAATTATTGTAATGTATCACTATCTTTATAACTGGTGTTTTTTTTAATATTTAACTGCTTATCATCATTAGCACTATTCAATGGTCGTTTTATTTTCATTTTAATTGTATCCACTATTATTAGTATGATTATTAATGCCATCTCATTGTCCACCTCAATTTTGTTCTCATTATCACCTTAATTACAGATATTTTTTGTCGTCATTATTTTTAGTATTATTGCTGTTATGATCGTTTTTGTCATTGATNATTATCATAACTACTTGTATTCGTATACTTCTTGTTAATGTTTTAATTATTATTATGATTATTGTTATTAATACTTTTTTTGTCATAAAAATCTTCTTTTTTTCATTTCTATAGTTATTTTTGTTATGATTTTTACCATATTTTTGATTGTAGTCATTTTTAATAAGTTATAATTATTGTTGTTATTATTGTTTTTGTTGTTATTTCATTTTTTAACACAATTTTTATCAGGATTATTCATTTTTTAAGAATTATTGTCATATGACGAATTATTGTTTCAAAATTTATTACGACTTTTTTTAGTTTATTTATTTCTCCTACAGTGATCAATATTCTTATTATAACTACGATCTCTGCAGTATCTCTTATACCTTCATCGTAATTTTTGTCTTTTCGTAATCTTTACGCCATTATATCTTTTTTTTTTATCACTGTATATACTTTTATTATTGACCTTGTTAAACTAACGACTATTGATTTAATAAGCCTTACTATTATTATTTACATTATTGCAATAACTATGAGAATCATATATTTTAATTTCTTCATCTTTTAGTTATGGATATTGTTGCGACTGTCTTAGTTAATACTCTTTTTCATAAATATTATTTGAATGATTGTTCTGATTATTATCATCATGATTTGAGTAATTATTATTTTATACACAATTATTATCAATAACAACGCAATAATGATAACAACGATGGTTATGTTCATAATAATAACGTCAGTGATTCTGACACTCATAAATATAATGTATTTAATTCTTATAGTTATAATCGTGCTGATGATAATGATAATAATAATCACAATGGCAAAGATAACGATGCATGCGATGATAATGGTTATGATCGTTATGATAATGCAGATGAGTTTGATAATAATGTATATAATCATAATAAAACAGTAAAATATTGAATGATTTAAAAAAACCTAATTGATAATGATAATTATTGAAATAAGGATTGCTGCTACTGATAATTAAAAATATTAATATAATAGTAATTGATATAATGCACTANATGAACATTTAAATATTTATACAACTTTTTTTTATAAGCGCATTAACACATTTATGAGTTATAGATTATAATAAACAAATATATATTCTAGATAAATACTGTGGTAATGGAAACAATAAGCGGATCGTTGGATTTTGATGGAGATGGTATCAATAATAAGTTTTTAGTAATATTAAGAATACCATCAGGAGTTCTTATTCTAGAAGATAATCTTATGTTCGAAGATTTATTGCACATTTATAACTACTTGGACGTGGAGACGTGGTTTTTAAATACATCTGAAATAGTTTCAAGATGTTCTTTTAGCACTAACATGGAAATAACTGTATTCAACCTTTTTTTTGATATAAAGAATATCTCAACATGGGTCATGGTATGAACATTATTCAATGCTATGAATGAATTCCAATAATAGGTTTATTGTTTAACTGTTATAAAAACTATAACTTTGCTTGTTTTCGTTCCACATAGCTACATAAAGCGTGGTCCTGAAAATTGTTTCATCTAAAAACTAATTTTCTCATTCAGACAGGACTAGGTGTACAACTAACATATCCACTCATGGAGAAAAATATTTCGCCAACATACCAGTTAATTTGTAAACTAAAAACACCTACAATTTTCTTAGAATTCTTCAATTGTAAAGCTATGATAGAGATGAATGACATCTACTCGAAACTAAATATTTCTATAGAATCCAGCTTCTTTTTTCATTTTAATGGATACATTGAAGTAAGTTTTTTAACTTTATTTTTATTTTATTGTGAAAAAGTATTTTAGCACGTATCCACAATAATGCTTTTTGATATTTTATTATAACAATATAATGATATAGTGCCACCATCTATACGTATGCACCTCTTGATACAATGATTAAGATGTATCAACATTCGCTTGTATACCTATTGGTCGTATTTAATTTCTAGTTTACTGACAAGCATTGGAGTCGTATACCTACTTTATCGAGCTTAGGTGAAAAACAGCTCTGAAAATTAAGAATGAGCAACTTATCTAAGCTTACGTTGTGAATGAATGTACGGCTCCTCGGTAGCTCAAGTGGTAGAGAAACTGTCTAGTAAACTGGAGGTTGTGTGTTCAGTCTGCACCTGGAAAGGATATTTTTTTCATTCTTATTTATTTCTTAAAAAAATTTCTTAAAAAAGAAATTATGTGGTTTAGTATTGTGAGTTTTCAGTATATTGGATATTGAGAAAAAGGGCATGTACAGAGGACATAAAGTGCTTGTATAAAAAGTGCTGCCATCTATACATATGCACCTCTTGATACAATAATTAAAAAGTACGAACATTTGCTTGTATACCTATTGGTCGTACATAATTCCTATTTTACCTACAAGCATTAGAGTTTTATAGTATTGTAGCATAAAAAAGTTATTTGACTATTTGGAACAAAAAAAAATTTTAAGTAATCATAATTACATTTATAACTTTCTTTTTCATACAGTATATACTATTTATATTGTTTTATAAATGTGACTGCATATTTTTTGTCAATCAAACATTATTTTTCATATTAGGCACTGTTGGAGTATATCACTACTTTTTTTAATAAAAATAAGTAAGTACTAGATTTAACTGTCTTATGTAATACCTGATATTCTATATTGAACAGTCGAAACAATTATTGTTCGTCTTAATATTGCACATTATTTGGTGAAGTATTTTAATTCAAGCTAAGCTTAGTTTCATACAAAGCAGAAATTAGCTAAATGAATAAAAACAAGTGTACAAGCTGAACTGAAATAAGCTCACGTATTGCTTTGTGATCGAGGAAGCTTTGAAAAATTAGGTTCTCGTAAATGTAAGTTAAAAATTTTACATATGACTTGGTTAAAAAACGTCATTTTTTTAAAAAGTTTGCGTGTATATGATATCCTTCGCATGATGTAATCTTGAAATCCAAACTTTCTAAGCACTTTATCGATGTCAACAGTCAGGGTATGTGACTCCAATATTTTTTTTGTATGTTTTTATTTAGATACTTGCAAGTATACAAAATTTGCTAAAATTTATCACCTGAAACGTAGACTGCAGACAAATCTTGACTTCCTTTAATCTTTTTACACAATTGCTAGCAATTATGAAGTCATTAACATCCAAAATTAAAATCGTAAGCTCTTTTTTCCTTAAAAAGAAAAAAGAAGGCTCATTGGTATGCAACTGCAGTCCCAATTGTGACGCAGTTTTACTTAACCGCTCGTTACATCGACTGATGGCTGCATGGGCAGATCCTGAGTTCATATAGAGTCTTTTGTAGATTAACTTTGTTTTCAGTGATCCTTTGGGCCTGTAGTTGCCAAACTTGACCAATCTTTCATGTAGTCTAACATCGTGGCTTCCAAAAAATCTACTACCGTTAGGTTTTGAAAAGATATACCCTGTTGAACAGATTTTTGCTGTAAAGTTATAATCTCGTTTGATCTGTTTGATGTGCGGTTATATTCGTATTCTGTACAGTGGAACACTCTGCTTATGTAGTATTAAAACTAAAAATTTGCTGTTCTACTGAAGTAGGAAAAATATTATACCGAGTAAGAGAAAATATAGATAATGAGCAAGCAAGAAAAAGTGAAAAGAGACTGTCCTAGCCCGTTCTTTCTCTATGGCTCTGATAACACCAATAAAATGATAATACTTTTAATAATACTAGCTCTTATAGTTCTAATGGAAGATAAATTCTTATCGTATTATTTTAGAATTGATACAATCTTATAATAACCCTAACTCTAGTTTAAGATCACTTATTTCGTTTGTTTGTCTTTTGTATTCATACAAATTCAGTTCAGATGATTTTTGGGCTCGCACCCTGAAATTTCTCTTCCGATCCATACCTTATGCACCTATCTTTCTTTAAAATAAAACACCATACCATCTTATTGCGAGTGAAATTATTCATGAGTTATCAAAAACACGACTACCTTAGTAATGATTACTTGTAAAACATAGTTGCCATGATGAATACCAGATAAGTGTTATTCGTCTGGAGTATCCAAAAGCCTTTTTGAAACAGTTTGCGTGAAGACCCTCACATTGCTAACACTAAAAATGTTCTTGCTTAATCCTCGCTTCCTTCTGATTATCTCCTAGATACTTATTAAACTAACATGTAGTACGAACCTACAGCCCAATCTATGGCTAAAGAATTAACTTATTGCTTTATTACTTAGTTATAATAATATAATATAAAAATACTAACTCCTAATTATCACAATACCATCACATTTATGGTAAATTTCCCATGTTTACCACACACATTTAAAACCATATTTTGGTATTATATCTAGTAATAGCAATACTGATTGAATTCTTAAAAATACGTGTACTTTAAAGGCTGTTACATTAGGTCAATTTATACTAGAAAACAAGCATACAAGGGGCGTGAAGACCTTCAGCAAGCTACATAAAAGCTTGCAACTGCTGTACTCTCAGGCAAATCTCACATGTTTACCTTTAGCACAGATTTAAACATGTAGACCTGCAACTTATCTTATATTGTGCAATTAATATGGTGAGAATCTGGTTATCAGCCTAAACTTAACTACATAGCTTTTCTGTGGATCAGTATTCATGCCAATATAAATTGCAGCTCTGGCGTTGCATATGTGGTTACTATTGTGAATAGTTAAACGATGGTACTTCAACTTAGTATTGACTTACTCGTTACTGAACAAAAAGATATGACCATGCTTCATCTGGCATAGTCATAAGCTCTGACTTTTAATCAGTAACACGGCACCTTCAAGCTTGAATTTTTATTATCGAGTCATTTAAGAGCTCAAGGGCAATGGTCAGCGGCGTCACGCTCCTTTAGAAGTTTTAGCTGTTTTGCATGTTATAAGGATACGGGCATGGCTGGCGTTTACACTACCACAGTTTGTCAGTGTTTTCGGGCTTGTATTAGAATAGCCAAAACTAAATATCATACTTTTTAAGAATCTTATGGCTGATCTTGCTGATTATGTTTGTAGCCATTTTAACAAACTGTGCGTAGAATGGCTTTGAATTGCAATGTATCTCTTTATTTATATAAAATTTGAAACATCAATTTCCCGAATGTGCGTGAGTGAAGGCCAGGTCTTAAAATCATAAGCATGTGTTACAAAGCTCCCAAAACACTTCCTAACCTTATAAATATATCGTAAAAAAAAGTTAATCAGTTAAATTACGCATCCTAAATATTGAAAAAAGCAAAGAAAGTAATTTTTAGTGCAGCATGGGATAAGAAATACAAATGACCTCATTTAACACAGAGTAAAGATTGTAGACTGTTAAAAGTTGTACCTATTTAAGTTTACCTTTAACTACGGGACTCTTACCTTACGAAAAATCAGACAGGTCGACTTTCTTTAACAGTATAATTCTATGAAATGTTAATAAAAGGTGGATCAGGTGAAGTGTGAGAAATTTTTCACTTACGGTGGATTAGGTGGGGTGTAAAAAATTTTTTAAATAGACTTGTACTTGAGACTCACGAGAACAATTTACGGTCAAACTTCTGTTTAAAAATATTTTACATGACTTTTAAGCTGAAGCGTTTAAAAAGGCCAAAACTATGTTTTCCAAAATGAAGTCGAGCCCTAAATCCCATAATTAGCTTTGTAAGTGGTACATTATATAGTCAATCCATGTGAAAATAGAAAAACCTCAAACTCATAATCCCAATCAATACCTATGGAAACTTAGAGTGGTATCTCTCCTACCACAAAGTGTGGAGTCGAGTACAACAACTCAATAACGGGTGGTTTTAAATGGCTCTGTCACTACTAGTGGTGGCTTATCTTTAAATTCTCGTCTTCATATTAGAAAGAACCTCTTGCCAAGAAGTAACTTATTCGATCTTAGTAAAGAATGGCATAGGTACAAGACCACATTTTGCGCTTGACGTTAAAAAAATGCTGAAACATATTTTTTACATTAGTCTAATAAAACTTTTTAAGCCATACTCTTGTGCAAAAGTCTTAACAAAGTTCTAAGAAATGTGCATCTTTCTTGGCACAAGGAACTCGCATTCTTACACCATGGAGAGCTGCTTTTGGGTGCTCTAATTCTTAAGGAAAGAGTTTACATGGCTAACTTCTTTTCCATGATTCGTTCTATATTAGAAACACAAAATCAGATAGACAAGTTTACGAAAATCACAAGCTTAGGTTGTTTTCCGTTAAAAATCGTGTAGTAATTCAGCCCCAGCCCTTGAAAACGTAACGTCCAAACTTCACTCTATTACACTTTTATACAAATATACTCACGAATCCTCACGAATTAGTTTAGAATAGAGATATACACATCGTTTTGATAGCAGTTACTTTATTCCGCTGCAAGTAATGCTTTACTTGCTGGTCATTTGCACAAGAAGAATCAACATAATGTTTTACGTATTGTTAATATACTACATGATTTTTATAATGCTTATTTTAAGAAAGTATAGTGTATTTTAATGAATTCATTAATGTTATCATTAGTGAAATGCTGAGCAGTGCAACTAAAAAAATTACATTTTGTGTAGTACTTCACAAATTCGCGGTTATTAATTGTTGAGCCAATTATGATTCAATTTTAACTTAAAAATAAACATTTAAAAGTTCATGTAGTATATTAACAATATGTGAAACATAATGTCAATTCTTGTTGTGCAATAACCAGCAAGTAAAGCATTACTTGCAACGGAATAAAGTAACTGCTATCAAAACGATGTGTATATCTATATTCTGAACTAATTCGTCAGGATTCGTGAGTATATTTGTATAAGAGTGTAGTAGAGTGAAGTTTGGACGTTACGTTTACAAGGACTTGGGCTGAATTACTACACGATTTTTCTAACGGAAAACAACTTAAGCTTGTGATTTTCTTTAATTAGTCCATGTAATTTTGTGCTTCTAATATAGAACGAATCATGGAAAAGAGGTTATAGCCATGTAAACTCTTTCCTCAAGTATTAGAGCACCTAAAAGCAGCTCTCCATGGTGTAAGAATGCGAGTTCCTTGTGTCAAGAAAGATGCACATTTCTTAGAACTTTGTTAAGACTTTCACACAAGAGTATGGCTTAAAAAGTTTTAATAGACTAATGTAAGAAAATATGTCTGAGCATTCTTTTAACGTCAAGTGCAAAATACGGTCTTGTACCTACGCCATTCTTTAATAAGATTGAATAAGTTACTCCTTGGTTCTTTTTAATATGAAGACGAGAACTTAAAGATAAGCCACCACTAATAGCGACAGAACCATTGAAAACCACCCGTTATTAAGTCGTTGTACTCGACTCCACACGTTGTAGTAGGAGAGATACCACTCTAAGGTTCCATTGGTATTCATTGGGAGTATGTGTTTGAGGTTTTTCGATTTTTACATGAATTGGCTACATAATTTACGACTAACAAAGCTGATTATGGGATTTAGGGCTCGACTTCATTTTGGAGGACATAGTTTTGGCCTTCTTAAACGATTCAGCTTAGAAGTCATGTAAAATATTTTTAATTAGAAGTTTGACCGTAAATCACTCTGGTAGGTCTCAAGTATAAGTCCTTTTAAAAAATTTTTCAGACCTTACCTAATCCACCGTGAGTGGAGTAGGCTTAGGTAAAAATCCTTCAGCTTGCCAAATTTTTTGCAATAAATTAAATACACTTGATTCTTTATCACATATGTGAAAAATGGTTAGATGACTTATTTTAGCATATGACTTGTCGTATGAAAAGCTGGACAGAAGCTAGCCTAATGCAGATTTGAAGGTAATTGGGTCAGTTTAGTTACTTTTTTTTATAGATCCTTTGATGAGTTAGGCATATACTGTAGTAATGAGCAATAATTTCATTGGATCATCATGTAAAAATTCAGTATCATCAAGCTGTCAATCTTTAAAATGTTTGTAGTTCAGAGCTACATAAGAGACTTGCAATAGATAAGAAGGCAATTAGTCAACCATAAAAGCATTGATCTCATGCTTAAAGTCAGTGTAGAAGTAAGGCTTTATTTGGAAGCTTACTGATTTCTTAGTTACACAAAATTCAAGACCTAAGCAAGTGCCTTAAAAAACTAACGACACTTGAGATCACCGATGTACCAATGGTCTAATAAAAATTGGCTGTCCTGACGAAGCTACTGTTTGTACTTAAGCAGTTGCTAAAAGTACTGACTTGATTGATTCCAAAAACAAAGTTATTAAGACAACTTGAGAAGTCGTTTCTTTTTTTTCAACGGTAGAATTAACAGCGTCAAAGAGCTGACCCTTTTTCTCGTGCTGCATCAGTGTATTATTTTTCTGGTGGCATACACTGCAAGTTCTGATAATTTTACAAATTTTAGTGGCATGAAAACTTTAACAGCTTAGGCAGAGGTTAGCTCAAAGCTAAATTTTCTTTTCTTCTTGGGAAATTTTCGATTTGAACATTTTAAAAGTACAAAAACTGTGATCAGAATTGCAACTGGGGCATGAAGCTTCAGACTCAGAAGCATTGGTTTAATAAATCACCGTAGTGGACAGACTACTTTCCTTTCTTATGATTTTGAGTAGTTGTGATCGATCAAGGTCTAGGGATATAAGACACTTAAGTCATCAGTTAGGAATATAAGAATTCCTTTAATTAAGCCAAGAAAAGTGGCTTAGTGGTAGCTCCTAATTGCTTCTGTTAATCATTGGTAGTACTAAATAATAGAAATTAAAAAAAACGCCCGAGCTATGCTTTTGTCTATTCAGCGCTTCTAATGCAGTAAGTGGTTTGATGAATTACTTATCAGACCTTTAAATTCGTTTACGGAACTGTTTTTCATAGAACTAGCATTAAAGATCAAATTTACGTAGTCAATTACTAGGCAATGTTTATTGTCGTAGTATTTACACAGAGCTTTCTCAATCTGAAAATAGTTATTTGCCATTAGAAACAAATTTTTGATGAGCTTAGCAGCTTCCCCAATGACTTGTAAACGGAAGTTATGATGCTTAAAGTTCAACGGAATCGCAGCTTCATTGTGTTGTTATGTATGAAAGATGTCTTTAAAATTCTTCCTACTTGCTCGATCACAACTGAAGTAGGGGAGATCTATATTACGCAAGGTTGGCGCTGTAGGATTTGTTGTGTCAGCTCCAGAGGAAGTGATCTGTTTTGAGACTTCTGTCTATCTAAGTTTATCAAGATAATGAGTTTACCACGATTTAAATAATAGGAATTTTTCTACGAATGAAACGAATTATCTTTTAAATAGACAATATCTAAGTCAAGCGAAGTAAGGTAAGGGTGCGCAAATTAACTTGCTAAAACTGCTTAAAAGCGGCATCAAGCTTGTTGGCCTTGCAAGTGCCTGGCCTTGAGTCATTTTTCCAGTTTACTTGAGTCCAAAAGTTTAAAGAAAAACGGCTAAACCTTTGGAATCACGACTATATGGAAGGGATGTATTATGCCCAGATACCAAATTTAGTTGGTATAAGCTTGGTGAAGTTTAATACGTTGGATTTTTCGAAAAAGAAGATAATCTTGTTTTTTCTCATGATATGCTAGGTTTCGTTTATTAATTTGATCTACCATTTAATCATAATAATTCACAAATTTCTATAGAGTTAAGTAGAAATAGTTCGAAAGCTGTACTTCTTCATAACGGAAACTTATATCTATCTATACCAGTTGCTTATTGTACATTTCTAAAAGAAAATTATACCAACATAAAGTTACTCTTAAGGTATCTTGAATATCAAGATCATCAATTAAAAGTTTTAAGGGATCTAAAAATTGTGTCAACTTTATTTAGACAATAAGCTAGTTTCGTTAAATATGGCTTTTTTTAATGTGAGTGGGATAGATGGGCACAAGAGGAGCACTGGTTAAGAGAGTACTGGTTAACATGTACAAAAGTCGTTGACACCTGGAAAGGAAAATAAAGTTAAACTGCCATTACTACAAAATAACAATACTTAGCTATCTTTAATACATATGAAGTTAGGACGAATAAAGCAGTTCGTTAAAGCATTTAATAATGAAGGTGATTGTTCCAAAAACGTCGCAGAAAAATTTCCAGTAGTGACCATTGCTAAAATACAGAAAGGCATTTTTAATGGTCTTTAGATACAAACGCTTATGAAAAATGCCTTGTTTAATAATAAAATTACTGCAGCTGAAAAAGGAGTATGGCTAAGTTTTTAAGACGTAGTTAAAGGTTTTTTAGGCAACACTGAAGACAGAACCTATGAATCATGAGTTAATAAGATGTTAAAAAACTTTAAAGTACTTGGGTAAAAGATAAACATTCATTTATTTCTTGTAATCACATTTAGACTTTCTTCCTGATAATCTTGGAGATTACAGTCTGGAACATGGCAAGCATTTTCACCAAGACTTAAAAGAAATAGAACGTAAATACCAAGGCAAATAGAATGTGGCCGTGTTATCAAATAACTGTTAGCGTCTTCAACGTAGTCAACAAATATCACACAACAGACAATTACAGTCACGTATTCTTCAGGAATACCAAAAAAAGTGGTGATAATTACTGCAATTATGAATTTTGTCAAGTCATATAAACCAACTAAGCATTTTTGCCATATGCTTGTAAAGTAGAATTCAATAGTACATAATAGTAAAGCATAAATAGAAATAATCATAAGCTGTACGTTTTATGAACTTATATCATTTTGAAATTTAACACAAAAGACATCCTTATTGTAAAACTATTGTGATAATATAAATTTTATTACTAACAAAATATATTTTTTTAACACATGTTATGATTTACAATAAATTTTTTTTTTATTTCATACTAAATATAAAATAAGAGAATACGTGTATAAATTTAAGGTTTCTACAAAATATACGTCGCAATACAGCATAAGTTTTAAAACGAGGAAAAACGTTTTTTCTTTTAACAATTACTTCAGAATAAGCTACGATTTTTTGTAATTAATAAACTTGTAAGTAAATGAACAGAGTTTTGCATTAAAGCTTTCATGACTCGGAGATGATCATATCAAAAATTTAAAAGACAAAAGTTGTAAGGAGCCAGTTATACTGCAGGATAGTATCATCCAATCGCCACAAAAAAAATTCGAGATACAGAGAAACCTTAAAAACACATCAAAACGGCTATTTTTAAACATTGAGGTTTAAATAACTTAAAGCTCTGACGGGATTTGCAAACTCTAACGACAGACTTCGTTTCAGCGCACCAAATTACCTCGACAACAGCTATTTACATGCAATCATAAAAACCTTACAGATCTGTGTTATTAAGAAAGCATTTACTGCAATAAGAACTTTTTAAGTACGAAAATTTTTTGTATAATTTCTTGTTTCAGAGAATATTTTAGTATTTTAGATTATTAAATTTTAAATTGATGATAAAATAACTTCTTGGAGGAATATTTAAGCAATCAAAAAAAAAAAAAAAAA
>NW_019384268.1:288657-303575 GCF_000648655.2 Copidosoma floridanum | reverse complement strand
AAATTTTAAAGTTATTATTTTTTTTTTTTAATTTTAATCATTAAGAGCTACAGTAGTATATATTATATCTGTTATAATTATATCGCTAATGGATAATAATTTTAAATGAAGCCTTTTACTAAGGTTCAGAGCCTTCTATACGAGGTCTTTTTTTTTTTTGATGAACTCCTTTAACTTTTTGAAAAATTTGCTTTGAAAAAAAACACAGATAAAATACTTCAAAACCTGTAACTTAAGCTTCAAAAGACAAATCCACGATGTACTGAACTCTAGTAAATAACTATTGAAAAATCGCAAGTTCTTACTGTACTAAATTATTTATGCAAAAAATCAATGTACGTTCTAAATTATTCAAATCTTATTTATTTTATTTTTTTAAGTACTACAGGACAATGTTTTTGGCTCTTATAATTGTTGTATTCATTACTTCAATTAGAGCAGAAAAGTGGTTTTTAACAGCTCAAAAATTTTTTTTTCAACAACTTGCTACGAATTTATTTTGTTTTAATTGTTTTTCTTATTTTCTCCCAATTTTTTTTATTTATTACGTTAAAGAAATTCAGTGTACAGCGATTTAAAAAAAAAGAAGAAATTTATTGCTCCCAGACATGTACTAGAACCTCACAGCAGTCATATCCAGAAAACGTAGATTTTAGTAATGTTTGTATAGAAAAGCCAACTGCTCAAAGTATATGACTAACCAAATATATACTTAATTTATTATACAACTGTTAAGTTCATTTACTCAAATGCAAAGCATAACCAATTGATGAAGTCAAAAGATTCATTTACAATATTTTACGTGATGAATTCAGGATTTGAATCGTTAGAAATATTTTCAATACTTAAATAAAATAATGGCTTCAACAGTTGTTGGACAAGTAAAAGAGTTCAATCTATTTTCATTCGTCCTTTCAAGTAGAGGAAAAAATTATGTACTTACTTTAGTGAATGAAGCTGATTAATATCAACTTTAACATAAAGTGATGGTTGATGGAGTAAGTTTTAACTGAATTTTTTTTGACATAGTGTTAGAATTTTTTTTTCACACATAAAGTTCACTGCAAAGTAACTATTCCAGCTTATTATAACGAAGCAAAAAATTTGGTGCCTTTAAAACTTATCGGTCAAAATAAAAACATGATTGCACATCTTCGTAATCACAATGTTATAAATAACAAAGATGAGGAAGTCACAAAAGTTAAAATTTAAAATTCAGTTGATAATATAGACAGAATCGTCAATAAGTATTGATCAAATTGTTTGAAGCATTTATATGATCTTAACATTGATTTTTTTACTTCAATAAGAATTATGGGCTTCGTTGGAAATCAACTTTACCTAATAGAAATAGCCAATCAAAGTAAGTCTTATGCAAAAGCATCAAGGACTAATGAGACCAGACATAAAGTGAATATTAAAATAGCCTTCTTCTAATCCAGCTTGTGTCAAAAAGCCCAAAGTATTAGTGTAATAAGTACTTCGAAAGAACCACAGATACGAGGTAAATAATTAGACAAATATTTTATAGATTCTTACATAATACCTGATCAGTGATGATTTTTTTATTTTAATTTTTCTGACGCTTATAAATTTACTGATAATGCATCTTTATATTTGTTTCTTATTCAAATTTTTTAATACAGCAAATTTTTATAAAACAATTGTTTATTTTATTATAGCAAGTTGAAATCTGAAATTTGCTACAATAAAAAAAAAATTGAGCTAAACCTTAGCATGCAAGAATAGTATGTTCCAACATTTAAAATTCAATTCATTTGAGACAAATCTTCATATACTGATACTAAATACTATGAGTACAACAATTTTTCTAAATGTGTTTGTATCCGTTGTACACTGTTCAACATACCTGGGTACGGTTTGACCCTGGAGTATCAGCATATACAATGTATAACTTATCCCCCTACCCACAAATAATCGCTTGTCTATTATCTATGTCAGAGTAATAAGATGGTTTTATATTATACCTTGCATCTTCATCACTACTACTAGTGCACGTCCTCCAGGATGAAAAACCTGCATTTGCCCTATCTGCCGTGACAACCCTTACGACATCAGATCGGCTGAGGATTGTCAGCAATGCCAAATGACATTTGCCTATAGTGAGGGAGAAGTGAGGCAGGGAGCTGTCTTAGCAACCATGAACACTGTCAGTTGGCAAACGTAGAGGGCAATTATATTTGGGAACTGAAGCTGACCAACTGGCACCTCTGTCACAAGCATAACAAAGTACGATCCCCTGATTCTTTTATTACCAGCACAAGAAGTCCCAGTACACACGTTTATAAACAAGGTTTATTGGTTAGATAGGAGGAAACAGACTTTGTACATTTATAGGTGCTAATCAACATACCATATATAAGTAAACCTGGGCCTTTTATTTCTATACTTGTGACCATTTTCATATAAAGTCAATAAATTATATTTTAATTGACCACGCCTAGCTTATAGTTGTCACCATTACCTTCTTTTACAGCCAAAAGAGCCTCCTTAATAAAAGTGCAAGACTCTGTTAACACTAAAAGCTAGAAAATAATGTCCCGTACCGCTGTATTAACTATATTTTGATTCATTATTGTAATACCATCCCAACAGTCCAAGTACCCTGCTGTTAACAATTTTTTTGCACCAGTATAACTCGTTTGAATACAAGCATTTAGTCCACTATCGTCTAGGCCATGCCCAGGATTTCGTTTTAAAGTTAAATAAAGACAAACCAACTTTTTTTGTATGGCTACAAATATATTTACATAAATATCCATTGAAGACTTATCAATTGCATGTATAAAATATAAAAATCTGCATGAGATGTAGTACCCTTGCAATGGTTGGTAAATTATAATCCCTGACTAACAATATTCTCAGTTAATATACATGAAAATCTAAGTATCACTATTAGTCTTACTTTGCAAATTCTTATAATACAATAATACCTGAAATCCGTAAACCGCAGAATATACATTTTAACCTTTTGCCTAAAAAACTCCATGACTGACCCACCTTACCTTGGGCTCTAGAAATAAATTTCAAACTTTTAACCATTCACTGGCACTATATTCTTGTAGAATGAATTTAATCACACCAAAAAGCACGACTACGTAGTCAAAAAATCACCACACCATGTGATTGAACAGTCGTATCATGAACATATGTCTGCAAATCCGGATACATCCCCTACGGGAGCATCTGGAAGCACCAGACTAAAGGAGTTGCATTTGGGCTTGACATTTTTATACATTTCACCCACAAAAATAATAACCTTTACATTCTTGAAGACTTAACAAAAAAGGAAGGGAGTAAGGAAAAACATTCAATTTACAAGGATTATTTTATAAGTCCTTAAATCTGGACTCTAGCCATTGCACTTATTCAATTTCACTATCAACACAAGTTTGAAAATACATACATTTTAATCAACCAAATCATGAAGGTAATATACTGGTTAAGTGACTTTAAATAATCTCCAACAAAGAACTTAACTAGGAGATGAAGAGATGAGCTTAACATAGATTAGCTATTGAGAAACAGTTATAAAGATTGATAGCTACCCAAACAAATTAACAGGAAAAGTGCAAGACATATGGGCCTGAATCTTATTTAAGGAGCGAGCTGTTAGAAATTTGTCCATTTGTTGCTAAAACTAACCCTTTCAACTAGTGACATATCGACACTGACCACGAATATTCGAACTTTTAATTTTTTAATCGAATTAAGAAAAATCTGTGACAAAACAGTTACCGTATAAATAGTAAGTACGGTTTATGTGTAAGTTGTATTATACATATAAAAATTTTACTAATTTCTGATTAAAGTATCTAGAAAACTTGATGAAATATTCTTATTTTAAACCAAGAAATTGCTTTTATTCTGATCTATTCCAAATCTTAATCGAAATGTTTCAGTACTTTTGAAAAACTTGTATTTTACCTTTGACCTGATTTCTCAATATTTTCTAATTATTTTAACAATAAATAGATTTTAAACAATTACATTTTTTAAGCAATAAAGGGCGTACAGTGTAAAAAAGGGTTAGAATATTATCTTTTATGATTTATTCGTTTCTAGTCAAGACATCTGAGCTCTAACACTCTAAAGTATAACCGTTTTAACGGTTGCCTCCCATTCTCCTTTAAACTTTTCAAATTACTATGCAGAATACTAAACCTAAGGGTACAGTTATTTTATGACTATATTTGTCATCAAAAGACACAAGATATTGCTTTGTTAAATAAAAATAGAATTTATGATATATTACAAAAGTACACGATTAAATTAGGGTTTTGATGCTAATAATAATGTGTACAATATATTCATAACGTTTAGACAGAAGACATACATATTTAAAATTTAATTAAGCAAAGAAAGTATAATTGTTGTAAACTAGTAAGTATTTGTTATGTAGAAGTTAAAAAAAAAAAAAATAGTTTCCACACAATGTCTTTGATCTAAAGATATTTGCTCAAAAATCAGTGATTAAGCTTGTTTTTGCTTAGTATGCGCTTTGTAGTTAAAGAGTTACAAGACTTAGAATTGGCCAAACGATTATAAAAAATACCCTACATAATGTCCTTTGATGATATATACCAATTATACCGCATTACTCTACCATCTTTACTTTACGTAGATTGCT
This sequence comes from Copidosoma floridanum, assembly GCF_000648655.2. The sequence goes on along the minus strand of NW_019384268.1, from coordinate 298,924 downwards.
ACCCCTAGAATTTTCCATTGTACTCTCAATTTTATGCACAGTGCTAATAGTGCAAGTTGTGCCAGGATGACTAATATACGAAATTAGTTGGATATGAGTCATTTTACGAAAACCGACGTTTTTTTATGGGCCAGAATAGACAAACACTTCGAATGAATTTTGAATTAATAATACCTTTTTAAAGTTATACTTTTTAAGACACGCTGTGTACTGAAATGAATCAATAATTTAAGATTTTTGACCTTGAGAAATTATAAGACAAAAGTAAATTTCGCAGTTTTGTTTCCTCCCTGCCTTGCCATGCTGTACTCTCCTCAACACCCCTCGCCCTATTATGTCGCGTCAGTAACTTCTGACTTCCATGCCTCACCAGTGAAGAAAATTAATTTTATATTTCACGTTTATTTTCATCCTTGAAACCTAAAAAAAACTTCCCATAGGACTTGAACCATTGGCATTCTGCAAAATATTCAAGTATCTAACCAACTCTGCTATAAACGGTCCCAATATAATAAATTGTTTGTTGTTTATGTATAATTATATATTTTTTTTCTAAACTCATGAACCTAACTTTTTAAGCTGCTGTTTTTCTGTGTACAAACATTTTTCAAAATTTTTAGAATTTTTTCAGTAGTATTATATGTTATTCATCTTTGCCTAATTACGATTCACTCATACAAGAATCTATACATATTGACAGGTTTTCATTGTTTTTTAAACATAATTACATGATTTAGAACCATATTTTTAAGCAGCAGTTTTTCTGTGACTTAATGAACTTTTCTCGGTTTTGCCCAAGATTCACTGAGTGGAGCACCGTTGTGTGTTAATTTGTTATTTTAAACGTTTTAATTCTTAAACGATTCAAATTTTGCATCTATTCTAGACTTCTCAAAATAGAAAGTTTTTGTTTAGAATTCATGCAGTTTTAGTTTAATGACAAGCTACAAAAATGTAAAGAAGTAAAAAAATAATGATACCGGAAAAAACGATGCACTCCTTAAGCCATAAAATAAATTTGAGCCCTGGAATGGACTGTGGATTTATATTTTTTTTTGTTTTAATGAGAATAATATGAAGGGTTACTTGTTTAAGCTCTAAAAACTTAAAAGTGATAAAAATATGTCATGAACAATTTTTTTTTTTTTTCAATCATTGACCTTTAATACCAGAGCAACAAAGTCCTAGAGAATTCTCCCTTTAATTTTCAGCACTGCAATAAATATAAATACATATAATTTTACGTATTTAGATGTATAAAAGATTTAAGTGATTAGTTTTAGAATTACAATCGAATGCTGATCTGTCACGTAATGGTTTTATATTTGTCAATTTTTGCACCAATGTTGTAATGTTGATGAATGTTTTAAGTCAGTTTCTTGATTTCTAAAATCGTTTACGTTCAAGGCATTTAAAGTATTTCTTTCAGTTTGCTTTTTGTGAGTTTCGGCATTGTTAAGAACTTTTGTGAGCCCTCTAACAGATGTTTATATCCAACATTGTTGTAATATATTTGTTAACATTTTTGGTAAAGAAGTTCGACGTTAGATAATGCTATAAAAGAATTGTGAGATTAACTCTTTGTTGACTTAAGTTTTCAGCAAACTTGACTGCCTGTATACCTCAAAGTGGTTCTGGCATGCTGTTACAGAACCAGATTGGTCACAAAGAAACACAGTGTTCTTAAGTATTGGAGCTAGCTGTAGCGCTCTTTCTTAATCCAATAGTATTACGCTGAATACTTTAAAGTTAAAAGAAACTTTTGTTTTTGTAGAACTCAGTCATTTCAGAAGTCCAAGATGGAAGTTAGCTCATGCCTTTGCCTGTTGAAGACTATCCCATTTTCTTAAATTTATTTCTCTTTTACAACTTTACCATAAGGTTTACTAAGCGCAGACTTCAGAGAGGATCAATGATTCCTCGTTAAGGGCTTGAAGTCAAACGACTAATGCAGATTATGAACGGTCATTAATGGCTGGGATTCTCAGTCTCATGACAAAGAACTCTGCTCCTAATGTCCGCCAGTAAATGACTGACTTGATTCAATAGCGGCTGTCGGTATGTAGTCTTTTGGTTGAAAAGTTATTATCAGAAAAAGTTGTAAAAATTTTTTTTTTACCAAAGTAGTTCAACATTAGATAGATCTAAGAAGAACTAATGAGATTAATGGTAACTTAGTGAATGTAAAGACTTATTATGAACTTTTAGTGATATCTTCAGATATTTTTTATTATTATTCTTAATGATGGAGAGCTTGACTTACCCTTGGAGTCTCTGCATATGGAGATCGTGTTAGATGGTGATACGCTACTGGCGAAAAATATCTGGTATTTGGATCAGTCCCCAGATAACCAACCACTCACGGTTGGTCAGAGAAGTGGGGTTGGAGAATGCTTCCTCTATAGGTATGCTGGTAGGACAAACCACTGAGGAGGAGGCCGTTGTGACTGCCTGATTTTTTTAGGGTTGTTTCTCGTTGGATGTTAGCGCTTAGTTCAGAACGCCTTTTATTCGTGGCTCTCGTTAATCTTGTTGCTAAGGAATAGAACTCAACGTAAGTCACTTGTCCATGAAAGAAGAGTGTTGAACCTACCGAAATATCTAGCTGCACAACTCATTAACCTTTTCTTGAATTCTTGATGTACTGCTGCTGAACAACTATGATTTGTGGCAATTAACTAAGGGATATAACAATCAGATCCACTTACTTCTATTACAAGTAGCTTTGGTCTTACATTAACGCCACCTAGCAGATTATACTGAAATACTCAAAAGCTATGTACATTCACGAAACTTTAAGCCTTATTACTGTTATCGTTTAAAATCTTTTTCGAGATAAAAACTACATGAAAACTATCTAGAAAGAGTAAAAAATTAGCACGCAAAATTTTAGTGAATTCGGTTGAGTAGTTCTTACGATTATCGATTTCAACGATTTTTGAGACCTTAATTCATGCAAAATTTTAGATCATAATATGTGATTAGAAAGGTTTTAGCAATAATAGTTTTGTGGAAGTACGTTTAATCATAACATAATAGCAGTCACGGTCACACATACTTTCAACGTAGTAAGTGACACAGTCTCAAAGTGCCTACTGACCGCTTTGTTTACTAAATAAATAAATAAAATAACACAAGCGCCAATCACCACACAACCAAGGGCGTGTGCTTAGAATTTAAAAAGCTTTACTATGTTAGTTTTTTACTTCATTTTTTTCAGTAAACGACTAATTAGACTGCAAGTTTTATTGGGGGAATGATTAGTTTTCATAAAGGCACATGTTAAGAGTTTTTGCATTTTTTATTTATAATTTTCTTTCATTGATATTCATCATCTTACTCTTAAAAGACTAAAAAACTGAGATCTGCATGACTATATTACAGATATAACGTGACGTACTAACGGTAGCTGTCAAAGGAGAATTATTTTATTTAATAATTTATTGCTTATTCCATAAGCCCTGAGTAGAAATAAGAATAAAGCTACGTAATCACCAAGTTCTTAGCTATTTTCGAAGAAATTTTAAATCATATTTTGACGTAAATTATCCAGATACTGCAGGTTATGTATCAGAATAGTACTGATTCTCATAATACTGCACGTTAAAATTATAAATATCTCACTTTTTAAGCCATAAAGGGACTTGAAGTTTGAGTCTTAAGTTTTTTATACTAATTATTTAATCTCTGTTCATAGTATTATCAATATATTGACGTTAATTCTCTTTGCAAGTGAACTCCCTTAAGAAATAATTTATAAGGATTACTGAAAGATTCATTTGATTCTGTTCATTATGATTTTATAAATGAAGTACATTAAGTCTTGCTCTTTGCTTTTACTGTTTATTTAGAGAGTCAAGAAACTGTTCCTTTATCATTTTTTTAACATAAATGGAAAGTGAACTCAAGCTCAATCCTTTTCCCTACAAACATACAGATGTGCAGTTATATACGGGACTTTTCTGCAGTGGCTTTTTTCAAGTAGTTTCCACAACCTTCTGATTTGCCATAGATTATGTAAAACAGTATTTTCTACCATCTCTAGTCTCAAACTACACAAAATAGGGTGAAGTATTATATACAAGTCTCAAGATTTGTAGTCTAAACTCATGGGGTGGTGTTTACAAATTTTTTTCGTTTACTGAGCTTCTAGTTTATTTTTATCATGAATAATACTTTAATGTTTCGCCACAGATTAATATCCTATATTCAAGCTAGATTCAACATACTTGTAATGATTCTACTTCATTAATATATTTATTAATTATTTAATTACAAATAATCAATCTTTTTTTTAGGTATTCCAGTCAACTTTTATGAATATTTATTATAAATTAAGCTAATTGAAATAACCAGCACAAATTTTATTTGATCATGAGAAAAACAAAAAATACAATGGCAACAAACGTATTGTACAGTTAGTATTTTTACATTTTTGTTACTCATTTCTCTTTATTATATTACATCTTACTAAAACTTTATCAACCATTAACAAAATTTCGACTATTACCAAAACCAAACCTTAACTTCAACCTTTGCCTTAACCAAAAAATAAACCAATATAATATAAATGTATGATATGTGAGATTTATTTTTTTCTACTGTAATAAATATTTTGATATAAGCTAGTAAAGCCTTTTGTAAAGAATAAGACTCAACTGTTAGTATCTCTATATTCGTATGTTTCCAAAAATGGGTCTTACAGCTACAATTAAAAGTACAGATAAACGTTTGTAGCCAGCTAAAAATCAACGTTGATGACGACAAACAACTTATTATTTAAAGAAGATAGTACTCATCATTTAAAAGTAGGGTAGATGCAATAAGATTATTGAAAACAAGTGATTATTTTCTGTGTGCATTATAATGCAAAACGTTTTAAAGTGTCAAAGTTTTACGAAAAGGACTATCTTCAATGATTATTGTGCTCATAGTTCTGTTGACCTAGTTTAATTAACTGAATTTTCTGCATATCCTTTATCATTTTTTAAAGGTATACACTAAAAATCGAGCATATTTTATCAAAACATGAAGTTACAATTAATCTTCACCTACTGCTTTCTTTAAAGCTAGCTTTGTTGATTTCGAAAACTAGTCTGGACCTTCTGTTTCAAAATACACGGAAAAACATAATATAAAACTAATAATTCTTTATTTTCTTTAAGCAGTGACAATCCATCGTATGGTCAAATTTTTATAATTCACCAAAACAAAGCTTTAAGCTAACAATAAATTGAAAATCCCTTTGTAGACTATGCGTTTGAAGCATTATCTTATCTTATTTTCTCTTACTTACAGTATGCTTTTCTTTTAAATCGTTGACTCGACGTTGTGGTGTTAGGTTTCAACAAATGGTATGTGTAGAGAGGCGTTGGTATATCGTACACCAAGCTGGCGTTGACTTACTGTTTGAATTTATCTGATGTAATATGGTCATAGCGTATTTTGTACGTCTCCTTATCTTACGTCCTTGTAACTTCTTTATCATCCGTTATGTATTTAATTTTTCCTCGGTATGTAATTTATTTATCAAAGTAAAATTTATATTTTTATCAATTCAAATTTCGATTCTTCAAATACTTTACATAATTTATTTAATTAAGAAAAGAAATATAATCAACAACCAAGTTATGTCTTATCTGATGATTTAATAATTCAGTGATGCCAAATATAATCAATTTTACAATTATAAATTATGAAGGTTCAGATTCGCGATTACAATATTTTAATAAGTTTTTATTTTTCTTAACGTAACTTACTTCTATGATCGTTGGTTAACCGCTGCTTGCGCGCATGCAGTCAGTATAGGTACGTATACACTTCTTGTCTGCTACACACTATATAGCTGACTATAGGACGGTATCCCCTCTCTCCCGAAAACGCATAAGCACGATGGAAAAAAGCCAGTGCCTTTATGCGTTTGCTCCATGCTCAGCGCTTATGCTTGTGGGCTATAGCTTACATGCGTTGAAAGCACTCACGTCATAAGCCAATCACATAGGTTCAAAAAAGGGGGGGCTCTTCCATCGCCGCTATGCGTTTGTTCCATGATTTTTCCCCCCATGTGGGCGCAAAATGGTCCATTGCGTCCTCGGTAAGAAAAATGTCGTCGTCACTGTAAACACCCTTGGGGCACGCTAGCTGTACCTTGCACCGTAGGTAAGAAGTATACTATTTTCTACCTCGGGCATTTTTGAGATGCGGGTGTGCCATCAGTAGAAAAAAAAGTGTTTGCCCTAGATGTGCATCTGGCTGGAAAGGTTCTAACAGTCTTTTGAGCATTGATTCACGAGCGCCCTTGGGTCCAGCAACCACTCTGAGAGAGATGCACATTCAGGGCGAAATCTACTACTTTATCAATAAAAATTTAATAGGGAGAAATTTTATCTTCTTAATGTAAAAATTTTTAAGTATACTTTGATGTGTATATAATATTTTCTCGGTGAGATATTTTTATGATTAGTTGCTTACGTCCCCTATTTTCTTACCATTATAATATTGTACTCTTTTGAACTTTAGTAAATTCTGCTGTTCTTTATAGTTTACACCTTAACTACCGGCCAAGTGTCATGAAGTTTGATTGATGTGCCAATAATAGTGTTTATGATAATAAGAACACTTGATCATGTCTTGGAGTAATGCAGTTTTGAATATATGCATAAGTTCTCGAACAGAAAAATCGGTATAATATGTGGATTCAAAACACACTAAACACGTAGGTGAGACTTGGAGCTAGAGGATAGTTAAAATATACGGTAGGGTATTTGAAAAGGGGGTATAAAAGCTTTTCGTATGGGGTATTGTTCTAAAGCTTACATAAAAGAAAAATTTGTGGATTGATTTATGACCAGTCTATTCTAGATTTTACTAGTAAAATAATTGATTATTTATTTTATAGGGTTTAGAGAGTATTAATACCCTAATGAGTAATAATATAAGCACTAGAAATTATGTACACGTTGGAATTAAAGAACAAAAAAGAAGGCCAAACCAGCTTCATAATTTTTGACAACTTTTTCTTATTCTTCTAAGTCAGAACTATGATAAACATGGTAAGCCAGCACAAAGTGCCCGATGCCATAGCTAAACCATACTCATGGAGGACCATATATTATTAACTGTGAACTGTTGCTACTGACTTGACCGTTCAAGGGTTAGAATGAGCCGTGTCCTTACCTCATGGTTAACTAAATAGTAGCAGAAGCAAACTCTAACCACTTATTTTAGGGGTGAAAATGAAATGGAAAATTTTAGGGCCTCCAAGCTTTTTTATAGAGAGTAGTAGATCTTGGTCAAGTATTGGCTCAAAAACGACGCAGGATAACTTGCCAGGGTAAAATCTTGGAAAAACTACAAGCCAAATATCTAATAAGTTCTAGCTGCTCTAGTTCAATTCTTATCAATTCAGTTATTAAGCCACAAAAGTGCTTTGCAAATTTACTCACCAAAATTCAAAGAAATAAGCAATTTTTCCATCCTTACATGAAATTCATGCAAGAGTACTTAGACCTAGGACATAAAGTGCAGATTCCATAAGATAAACTCAAATCTCAACCACATTATTATTTAATTTATCATAAAGTTTTTAAACACCATGATGGCACTGCTACGATCAGAATTGTATTCAACGGATCATCAACTACTTTATCAGGTCACTCAATCGATATTATTACTAATCCAGAACCTAATCTCTTACTCAACATCAGAGATGTCTAACTATGGTTACGGTCTTTTAAATTAGCATTCTCAACAGATGTATCGAAGATGTATCGAAAAATCGATAAACATTTAGATGATTAGGATCTGCAGCGAATAATCTAGCAGAATAATTCTCTTCAAGAACAGCATTTTCATCTAACAACTGTCACTTATGGTACTCGCTCAACTCCTTTTTTAGCCTCACGTGCATTGTGGCAACTAATGGAGAACGAAGGTAATGAATTCTTTTAAGCTGTAAAATTACTTAAAAAGGGACGATATGTAAATGAAATATGTGAAGGGTCAGAGGATCCAGACGTTCTCAATGCTAACGCTCAACAGTTATTAGATCTCTGCATGGCAGGCAGTTTGCCACTGGCTACGTAGCATTCTAACTTTTCAGACTTTTGTTTTTTAACTACAAGTAATACTCGGCAAATTTTACTTGATGACTGCAATGCTAAGATTTTTGGTTTGGACTAGACATCCAGTGTAGATTGTTTAACATTTCACGGTTTTTTGACTATAGTATTTCACCATCCAAAAAAATAATTCATACCCACAGAAATCTCTCAAGTGTTCGATTTGCTAGGCATTTTTTCACCAGTAATTATCTCAGCAAATATTACCCTTCAGAAACTTTGGTTATTGAAGATTTCATGGATCGAGCCAGTGCCTGATGTGATTGCCAACTAGTGTTGGGCAAAGAGTCACGAGTCTCATTATTCAATAGCTTTTATTAATCATGAAAGCATTTTACGAGTAAAAGGCAGACTTCATATCGCTAAACTCAGACCAAATTTAACTCATCTAGCAATACTACCTCGTAAATTACATTTCACTACGCTAGTCATTAAATATGCTCATCATCAAACTTTTCATGAAGGAAGTTAACTGACTCTTAGCAATACTCGTCAAGAATTTTGGATCGTAGGCAAAAGAGCTCTTGTTCGAATTTTAATCCTCCATTATATTACTTGTGCTAGATATTAAGCACAGAGAGCACCACAAATTATGGGTTAGTTTCTAGAGGCTAAGGTAAACACCCTCTACACCATTTTCCCATGTTGGTGTGGATTATGCTGGTCCTCTTCTCATAAACTCATGAAATGGTCAAGGCTCGAAGACTTACAAATGCTGGATTTGTATTTTCGTTTGCTTTCCAACCTCAGCATCTTGAGGTAGTAACAGATTATTTAACAGATGGATTTTTGGCTACTTATAGACGTTTTACTTTTCGACGTGGACTTCCATCCAACTTATATTTAGATTATGGCACAAATTTTGTTGGCGCAGACAAGGCTTTCCAACAGTTATTGTCACGAGCCCAAACTCAAGTGTTTTAACTATACTCGCACAGAACAGGACTTCTTGGTATTATACATGGAAGGTAAGTGAGAGTCGGCAGTGAAATTAATAAAATTTTATTTGCGACGTACCATGGGTAAAACTCTATCTTCATTTGAAGAGCTTACAACTCTACATACTCAAATTGAAGCAATCCTGAACTCATGGCCACTAGAACCACTCCTCAACGATCTAGAAGATTTAGATGTTCTTACTTAGGACATTTTTAAATAGGTTCAGCACACACTGCTTATCCACCAGAACCAAATTCGCTTGATATTTCTGTGTGTAAACTCTTAAAGTGGCAGCTGATCCAAGCTCAAACTCAGAAATTCTAGAAACACTGGTCATCTTATTATATTAAACGTCTGCAGTCAATTTTAAAATTGCATTATCCAGCACACAATATCCAGCAAGATTCATTGTTTTTTATCTCTAGTGAAATTCTACCACCTGGTAAGTGACCTATGGCCAGAGTTGTAGGAACTCATGTGAATAGTTACACTTAAGACAGCAACATCAACAATTTAACATCCAATTCATAAACTGGTAATTCTTCCAGTGTATGGTTCAAGGCAACAAAATATTGATGGCGGGTGAAAGTGTTTAGAATCTTGAAATCAGCAAGGTTTATTCAAATTACGCGCACTTATTCAGAGTAAATATGATAGCAGCACTGCATGGCTCACGACTTACAAGCATGACTAACTTTAATTGTTTTCTAGTTGTGTGCCCTTTTCTTGCATGCTGGCATATGTAATTGGTTTGCTTTTGCTGTTCAAGCGTTTTCCTATCACCTATTGTCATATGTACTTATAACTTTCTGTTAGTAACTAGCTATCAATAAGTTAAACTCAAGTTTTTTCTACTAGTCATCAAACAGTTAATGATTCAAATCATCTAAGTTATTATTTCAGGCTAGTTAATCATCAGATATATAAAAATTAGAGTCAATAACATACAGTTAAAATTGATATGTTCATTAAAATTTAAACCAAAACTGATCAAGTAAAACACAGTTGTCAAGGTTTAGTGTAAAACAGTTATATTTTATTTATACCTTTGTTGCAACAGTGTTATAACAAAGGGTTGTATTGTTAAATAAGTGAAACTCTTACTTAGTTGAAACTCTTTCACAGCGTTACACTCTCTACACTCACAATCGAATGCACACAGACAAATTCACTATCATATCTGCTTTAGTGTATATATATAAATATAT
>NW_019384268.1:230304-285028 GCF_000648655.2 Copidosoma floridanum | reverse complement strand
TATATATATAATATATAACTATTTCCTCTAATTTCATGAATTATTATTGTTTAACTCAAGTATATAGATTACTAATAGTTTTTATTATTTTTTTAAAAAGCCAGTGTTAATTTTGTGTATCAAATTGAAGATTCTTTTAGTATTTCTAATATATCAGTTGCAATTAAAGTTTCTTATTATTTCACACATTTCATTCTCCATTTGTGTTGCATGCCCACACCCACCTCATCTAGCATCTTGGTAGTGCATTGACATTCGCACTCTATAATCAGACAATATAAGGTTCCCGGGTAGTTTTGACTAATCATAATGGTAAAAAAAAATTGTAAATATTTGGTAAATATTTGGTCAACATGTTTTTCTCTGCTCGTTGTTTAAGAGGAAGTAGGCTTGTGATGCCCTAGGGAATCATAAATTTTGTTATCCGTGTTGGAGGTAGAAGTGCTTTCTTTCTCTCGACATCTCTGAGTCAGAAGAAGGGAAAACGGTTACGACTTTTTCGTTTTCCTTTACATTTGAAAAAGTAACAGAGTGTAACCAGATTACAAGTTAGGCTACTGCAGATGATTTTTAAAATTTTTAATGTGATAAAAAAGGGTTACTTGGTAGATTATGCACCTTAGAACATAAATTGTAAATATCGGATAGTTCTTCACATGTTATTGAAGTTACTTCACTAGGTTTGCTGTAGTTAATACTTCTACTGGTTATGTAATAATGTGGCTTTCTACCGTTGTAGTATGTATAGAATGTTTTGTGTTTTCACTTTATGTGACAATTTTAGCATTTCATTTGGTATTTGCTTGATCTTACTCAACATCTCTCAAAATTATTCTCGTATTTATTATAGTATTCAATCATACATGGCACTCTCAAAAAAGTTATTTATATTGTTACATTTATTTCGAAAATGGCTCAGGCCTAGTTTTTTAAAAGTAAGCAAGAAATGATTTTTGCATTTTATTAAGAAAAAATTGCTGCTCATTCCGCTATATAACTTTTACACTGAAAGAAAAAAATTATAAATTGTATTGTAATTGTCCGTATGAAAATGATTGTGCAGACGGTAATCGTGGGACAACACGACATCAGTGAACTTTTTGACCTATTTAAGTTATTTTTTGCCATGATACTCAGTAAAAATTGTCGGGCATCCAACTTTATGTCCCTCCACCTCTCAATTATAAAGATAGATTATTGCAGTGTGGCATTATACGGTCAACTCAGCTGTCGTTAAAAATTTTTTTAAAATGGTACATGTTCTTCATAGTGTGTATGTTCCAACAGTATTCTTTCGATAATCCAAAACATCATAATTATTGTATCTTAATTTTAGTCTTAGAACATGCTATTTAGTGACGTCTTGCATGAATAAATTTACTTTTTCTCTTTCTTCACGACAAAACCTTATGGCTGTTAAAAGAGTCATGCTCAACGAAGGTCGTTCCCTAACAAGGCAGACTGTTATTTATTTATTTTTTTTCTTACAAACAAATAATAAGCTAGATTCAATTAATCTTATCTCTCGAAATCACCTCCTTATTTAAACATAGAAATGACATGAATTAAGACACTGTACTCGATATTTTGAGCAGAACAATTTTTTTGCGTACGTATGTTTGTAAATTATATTGCACCAATATATGCGTATGCACTTTTCTCCATGCTAAGCAAGTTAAACCTACTGTCAAAATTTATACTTGGTGCCTCTATTATAGAGCACAGAGTGCATTAAAAGAACAAACAAGAAAATAGTAGAAAAATGGATGCGAATCGTTTCGTCCTCGATCACTTTCTGAAACTCATTAGTGTGTCTTGCTAACGATCTAGCCACAGACGAACACAACTAGCTTTTACACTGATACTTATTATTATCACGAACGCAAGATTGACATAGTGATTTGGGAAACTGGCTTGTATTTTCAATCTAATGCCTGTAAAAAATCAATTAATGAATTCTCCCGAGACCACTTGCTCATTTATACATATAAATAACATCAATCAAGACACTATACTTCATATTTTTAGCGAAATTTTTTTTTCGTGTGTGTGTTTACAAGTTATATTGTACCCATATATGCATACGCACTTTTCTCCATGCTAATCAAGTTAAGCTTACTGTCAAAATTCATCCTCGATGCCTCTTTTATAGAGCGTGGAGTGCATTACAAGGACAAACAAGGTTAATGTTAATTAGTTGGACTGTTTGTTGGTCCCAGAGCATGAGAAGAAGCGTTAGACTACAGTCCAAAATCTTCAGTTTTTAATCAAAAGCAGAGTAAAATAATAATCATTATCACTTGACATGAATCGTAGCAGAGTGTAATTGTCGTCTCTAGCTATATTTGTTTGTTCATTCTGTGTTCCGTAATTATTATTAGTAGGCATTGAATCAGCTTCTTAACGCCAACTTCTCGTTTTAATATAAAATTAAATCTATTCTCATTTTTAATGGAACGAATATTCCACTCACAGACTGTACTCAAGATGTTAAGTATAAAGAAAGTTGGGTCAGAGGCGATCAAAAAAATCTATATAAAAGGGCAGTTCAACAAAATTTTTGAGGTATTGCACGTATAAGTGTAAGCAGCCAAGACTTAAAAAATAGAATGCTAACTGGCAGTACAATAGTTACTGAAATAATAATAATAATACACAATGTTAACATTAAAGTAATGGGTACAACTTCCAAAAAAGTTATTAAAATCAGGGGAGGAATCGAAATTTTTAGAATTAGCCAAGAAGCTCTCATTATTAAAAGAACATTTTTGGACGATGTAAAAATAACAATTCTAACGATTAGTATGCTTAAAAAAATTGCTAACTTCAAACCTAAGAATAGTCAAGGATATCTTAAAAATGTCGGAATTGTAATACATACTCCAAAAGAAGTAATTATAATAATTTCAACCAACACAGTTTCAAACCTTATTATCAAAATCAAAATGAAAATTTTAACATTTAGTACTATACAGGATTAACCGTTTGCCACATTATTTTAGCTCCTAGGTGGCTGACCCTAATTATCGTTTGCAGGTAATCTCCCAAACACAAAATTAAACTCTCACCTTAAATTTTTTAGCGCAAGTAATAAATATAGTAATATAATCGAAATCGTCCCCCATTGGTACATGCCAGAGACTTGGCGTAGATGATAAGCCTACAAGCTTAAGGTTTTCTGTCCCAGAAGTGAAAGGTGGCTATATCAATCACACTTATGCTCGACAATGATACATCCACAAACCTAATTAAATTAGACTAGTCACATCTGTATTGACGTACAGAGACTAGTAAAACCAATAATGCCTTTTGAATTGTACCACATTTAGTTATAACTAGAAAAACACCATGTATGATAATACAAGGAGGACCTAAAATTCGTCATGCTTTACCTAGCAATTTCTCCTTCAAAGATGACGGTCTGTCAGATCCAAACTTTAGTAGTGAACAATAAGCCACATTATCGTATAATTATAATGCTATATATGAGATGATGACGTAATGAACCCCATCCTTTATTTAAAAAATTTTCAACAAATACATTAATTGAAAAGGGATAAAAAAAACAGATGGCAATAATACTTTAGAAGTAAGCGCAGAGACATTAAACTATAGCTACTACCCCTAATACTAATAAAAAAACAGAGTATCTTAGATGTAAAATATACCAACAAAAAGTTAACGACGAATACATCGTAGGCTGACCCAAAAAGACAAATATACGTAAATATGAGCAATATTAAGATAAAACGGCATATATGCATATTAAGAAAATTTAAATGAAAAAACTTGGAATCTTGGAGCATGGCTATTTATTTCATATTATTAATAGGACAATATGATCCAATATTTCGGAGTCATCCTGACTCTTCAGGGAACTATGCAGATGCGAACATGAAAGCGTTAAACGCAGCATGACTTGTAAAGACGAGTCAGTCATAACCATGGCAATGGTGTACTAATAATGAAATAAACTTACTATTATAGATTTTACCAGTTAAAATGTATGTACAAATTAGTTATTTACAATAAAAGTCACAATATAAGTCACATCCTGACTTAGCACTTGTAACAAGTTACAAGTTACAAGTGCTGAGTCGGGATGTGACTTATATTGTGACTTATATTGTAAATAACTGATTTGTACATACATTTTAATTAGGTTCATTACTATGATTTATAAAAATAAGTCTTATACAAAAAGATAAAATCACGCCCTTTTTTTAAAAAAAAGATAGCCTTTCACGACTATTAGTTTTGTTACCATAAGTAACATCTATTTTGCAATTTATTATAATTAAATAAAAGACGTTTACTGATAAAGAATAGTTTCCTTATTTTATGAACTCATTATCTTATTTACGCTATTGCTTACAAGTACTGTCAGCTAGAATGTTGACTCCACAACCACTTCCTCGTCTTCTTTCTAAAATCGACTATTTATAGATCCTCTGTTATCATAAACCTTGTCCTTAGGCAATAATTGTTGATTCTTAGACACAAGATCAAGTTTTGCTTAGACAAATAACCATATTTCGCGACACATAATACTTTTGTCCGCAACTTTTCTTTTTAGAAATAATGAAAAAATATGCAATTAAAAAATTATAAGGACACTATTTAGACTTATAAGTGGTCAGATTTAAACCATGTCATAAGAAATCAAGCGTTAAAACTTAATGTCAAATACTAAAATACATCACACTATTTGAATATACAGCATGATATGTAACGGTAGCATTTCCCGAGAACCACGTGTAGAGCGATTTTTTCTGACGCGAACCCTGTAAGAATAAATTTTTCAGGGCAAATAGCTTTTAAATAGGAGCCGATTGAAAATACGTTCTAAACTACCCCTACATAGGGTTGGAAGGCTATAGCGCACCCGCATGAATTCGCGACGTTGCCACATTGTTATTGGAGCTTATTCAGTAAGCAGTGAGAACTATATCCATGTGTGCACGCAAGAACGTCAGCTACTGCTGGTAACTTGAAGGTTGGACGTGAAAAGGTAAACATTGTCTGCTCCTTATGTTGTCACTTGTTTGTCCACGCGCTTACTGTCTTTCTCACTCTCATGTTGGACAAAAATATCTTTTAATTTTTATACTTATAAGTCATGATACCTTAAAATGAAGAGAAAATAAAAGACCACATCAGTAGATATTTTTTCACTCTACACGATAGTATTTTTGCAAAAATAGTCGACCTCTTAGTCAAAAATATTGTTATGTCTTGCTTACGTTCCCGGGTATGCCGTCTGTACACGATTTAGAACGAGTCAATTCATAAATTGCAATAATCAAAGTATATTACAGTTGACATTGCTCATAAAAATCATTTATTTATCATCCAAATTTACATACATTAAAATAACACGTTTAAAAAGGCTCTAACTACTGTCTAATTATTCCAACAAAAATTATAGAAATCTATTAAAAAAAAAAAAAAACTCAACAGTGTAGTAAAAATAATTAATAAATGTCACGTTAATAAAATGTTTAGTTAATGTACATCTTTGTTCCGTTAAAACTCAACCATCAATATAAACTGACACAATGAGAATAAAAAATAGCTTACAACATACAAAAAATAAATTTAATCGAACTAAATCCCCACCCAGTGCCTGGGAAGTGCCCGGCAAGTACCCGGGAAGTACACAGGAAGTACCCACCATGTACCCGGAAGGTACCCGCCAAGTGCCCGGGATGTACCCGGAGAGTACCCGCCAAGTACCCGGGAAGTACCCGCTAAGTGCCTGCCAAATAGTTAGGAAGTATCCACCAAGTGCCCCGGAAGTCCCCGGCCAGTACAATACTGTTGGGTACTTTCCGGGTACTTGGCGGGCACTTCCTGGGCAACTGGCGAATACTTCTTGTGTACTTGGCGGGCACTTCCCAGGCACTTGGCGGGTACTTCCTGCGCACTTGGCGGGTACTTCCCAGGCTCTTGGCGGGTACTTACCGGGCACTTGGTGGGTTCTTTCCGGGTACTTCCCAGGTACTTCCTGGGCACTTGTCGGGTACTTTCCAGGTACTTCCTGGGCACTTGTCGGGTACATCCCGGGCACTTGGTGGGTACCTCCCAGGTACATGGTGGGTACTTCCTGTGTACTTTCCGGGTACTTCCTGGGCACTTGGTGGGTACTTCCTGGGTACTTGCCGGGCACTTCCTGGGCTCTTGGCGGGTACTTCCCAGGCACTTGGTGGGTTCTTTCCGGATACTTCCCAGGTACTTCCTGGGCACTTGTCGGGTACTTTCCGGGTACTTCCTGGGAACTTCCCAGGTACTTCCTGGGCACTTGTCGGGTACTTTCCGGGTACTTCCTGGGCACTTGTCGGGTACATTAAGGTTTTCTGTCCCAGAAGTGAAAGGTGGCTATATCAATCACACTTATGCTCGACAATGATACATCCACAAACCTAATCTCCATTTGTGTTGCATGCCCACACCCACCTCATCTAGCATCTTGGTAGTGCATTGACATTCGCACTCTATAATCAGACAATATAAGGTTCCCGNCCTGGGCTCTTGGCGGGTACTTCCCAGGCACTTGGTGGGTTCTTTCCGGATACTTCCCAGGTACTTCCTGGGCACTTGTCGGGTACTTTCCGGGTACTTCCTGGGAACTTCCCAGGTACTTCCTGGGCACTTGTCGGGTACTTTCCGGGTACTTCCTGGGCACTTGTCGGGTACATCCCGGGCACTTGGTGGGTACCTCCCAGGTACATGGTGGGTACTTCCTGTGTACTTTCCGGGTACTTCCTGGGCACTTGGTGGGTACTTCCTGGGTACTTGCCGGGCACTTCCCGGGCACTGGGTGGGGATTTAGTTCGATTAAATTTATTTTCTGTATGTTGTAAACTATTTTTTATTCTTATTGTGTCAGTTTATATTGATGGTTAAGTTTTAACGGAATAAAGATGTACATTAACTAAACATTTTATTAACGTGACATTTTTTAATTATTTTTACTACACTGTAAAGTTCATTTTTTTTTTTTTTTTAATAGATTTCTATAATTTTTGTTGAAACAATTAGATAGTAGTTAGAGAATTTTTAAACGTGTTATTTTAATGTATGTAAATTTGAATAATAAATAAATAATTTTTATGAGCAATATTAACAGATATATACTTTAATTGTAGCAATTTATGAATTGACTCGTTCTTAATTGTGTACAGACGACATACCCGGGAACGTAAGCAAGACATTCCTAACAGTAATATTTTTTACCGAGAGGTCGACTATTTTTGCAAAAATACTATCGTGTAGAGTGAAAAAATCCCTACTAATATGGTATTTTACATTTATTTGAGGTAACTTAATAGTACCTCATTACTTAAGTATAAAAATTTAAAGTCATTTTTGTCCAACATGAGAGTAAGAAAGACAGTAAGCGCTTGGATAAACAACTGACATTATAAGGAGCAGACAATATTTATTTTTTTACTTCCAACCTTCAAGTTACCAGCAGTAGCTGACGCTCTTGCGTGTGTACATGGATATAGTTCTCACTGCTTACCGACTAAGCTTCAATAACAATGTGGCAACGTCGCGAGTTCATGCGAGCGCGCTATACCCTTCCAATCCCATTTATGGGTAGTTTGAAACGTATTTTTAATTGGCTCCCATTTAAAAGCTATTTGCCCAAAAAAATTTATTCCAACGGGGTTTGCGTCAGAAAAAATCGCTCTACATGCGGTTCTCGGAAAATGCCACCGTAACATATCATGCTGTATATTTGTTGTAAATTATTGAATTTTATTTTTTCAACTGCTGTAAGTGATATTGTAACCATATCAATTGTGGCATAAGGGAGCATAAATATGTATCGCTGAATATTAGCTACATTTCTCCTGGAAGTTAAAAGAAAAAGAACCTTATTTGCAAGATGTTAGGCCCAACATTTGACCAGATTTAGATCCAGGCATTAAGCCAGAATAGCACTGCTTACTTATCACTTGTATATTATTGTTTTACTAAAAAACATTATACAGTGTCAATAAACAACTTTATTGTTTGAGGGAAAAGAGCGTCATTATTTACATAAATAAAGACTATTTTTCCACTGCACGCATACATTATGAATATTCTACGTTACAAATATACATTATGTACTACATATTTGTATAAACAATTTTCAAATTTTACTGACTCCGAGAATCAAACCCTATCATTCGGATGCGTAGTTGGGTACCTAATCGATTGTACTATGCAGCAAGCTGATCCAATGTTTGTTCTTATTATTTATACTAACTGAAAAACTTCTAAATTAAAAAATTGATCTACAATTTCGTTTTTTATACTAAATCTAATGGAGCCTGCTAATTTCAAAAGCAATAGCTATGATTCTTTTCAAGTGGTCTAATAATGCCTAAACTGTGTAAAATTGTGTCTTAAAGTTCGTTTTGCTTATATCCTTTAACGTTTTGATACACAGAAAAAATAAAAACACTAGCCTGTAGAACGAAAAATTTTCTATCAATAAGTACTTTTAATTATGTTTCGACATGCACAAAGTGTTAAGAAAAAAATGAAAAAGACATTTTGTCAGTACCTGTGAAAGAAAATGTGATAGAGAGAGCCGTTTATCGTCTACTCTCACGCTCGCTCTCTTTATTCCTCTCTCTCTCTCTCTCTCTCTTTCAGAATTAGTATTATTTCTTTATTATTTTAAAAGAACTCCTTCTCTGTCAAAAGGATTATCTTAAAATATTATTATTTGACTATAAAGAAAAATTTTCCTGGGTTCTTCCTATTGTATTTATTCAAACTCCATCTTAACTCGTCTTTAGAAGAGAACCAACACAAAGTCATTCTCGTGGTTTATATGTTAATGAACAATAATAATATGAACATAATTTGCATTTCCCTACTGTCTTATATTCACTGATAAAAGTACATATTCATGAATAAATTGTGTTTTTAATACAACATATAAAATGTAGATTATTACGAGTCTAAAAAAATAAAGACTTTCCCCACCTCACGCGTTTTTGAGAGGCTTGTTTTGCACTCAGTAGACAAAGTAGGATCCGCCACATCAGCACCATTGCTCCATGGCTGCCTTACGTCCCTCGGGCCTTGTTTCGCAAGTCCCTTGGGCCGCGAAATAGCCTCGGAGACAATGACATTTATCTGATGAAAATTACTACTTTCATCATGGACATTCAAATCTTACCAAGTTCAGTAACATATTTTTTAATGTTTTGTATCTGTCGTGAGTCCCAAGACCCATACCTAATTTTTTTTTAACTCTCAAATAAATACAGGTATTTTTAAAGTTCACCGTGTAGGTTAATTTTGAAGAAAAGATTTTAAAATTCTATATATTAACTACACAAGACCAGCCATTAGGCCAGACCATAAGCCAGTCATGTACTCAGACATTAAGCCATAATTTTAGCCATACGTTTAGCCGTACATTGAGCTTGACATTAAGTCAGACATTGAGCCAAATTTTAAACTATACTTGGAGCTGTACTCTTAGCCATATTTTGAGCAATACTTTAAGCATTAGCAGGATTTTAAGCCAGCCATTTAGCAAAACGACCACCGCAAGATAATTTTTTGAAAACTACATTTTAACAACCAAATAACATGCAGTACCAGTCACCTTTTGTCTTTAAAGTGTAAGGACTGAGACACTCCTTTTTTATTGGATCCAATGATCGGCAAGTCTCCAAGTTTTAACGTGTATCCGCAGTTGGAATACGCAAACGCAGTATTCGCAGAGCCCAGGCCAAAAAGTAAAAAATGGCGACAGAGATTGAAGACGATTTAAAATTCTGGCATTAATCATTCAAGGAGAAAAAGTCTTATTATTAGCATAATTACGGACCATTTTATAACTGCATTTTGACTATGTACGGGTACCTATACATACTCAAGACATCGTCTAAGTCAGTTACGTTGGAACCACCCTCATGCATAGGGGCACTCATGTTACCAACTCTAGTCATTCGAGTACCAGTGAGATTGAAAGTTTGTTTTGTATTCCCAATATACAATTTAAGGTGCTTATATACTTTTGTGAATTAGTAGGATAAAGTTTTTCTTGGCTAAAAAAACAGTTATATTATTATTACGAATGTGTTCGTAACCTGTACAGAATAAACAAATGACGAAGTTTAAAGTCTAAGTTTAACTATCTTGTTTATTATTTAATAAATACGCTTATTTTCTAAACTCACAGTGTTGATACAGCTTAAAATACGAAATGTTTAAAGCCAAACATTTGGCCAGACAATAAGCCAGTCCTGTAGTCAGACGTTTAGCCATACTTTTACCTATGAATTAAGCCAAGACTTTAATCCAGGCATTTAGCAAGACTCTGGGCCATACTTTTAGCTATACATTCAGTTAGACATTGAGCCATACTTTTAGCTATACTTCAAGCCGTACGTTAAATTTAGACATACTTGAAGTCTGACATTCACCCAGACATTAAGATTTACCTGCAGTTAGAATATACAAACTCAGGATTTACAGAACAAGGGTGAATAGTTAAAGAAATTAAAAGGCGCCACACTTGATAAAAACTATTTTGAATTCTGGCTGTCATTATTAAGGAAGAAAGAGGCTCACTATAAACATAAATATGGATCGTTTCATTACTGCATTTTGACTATGTACAAGTACCTTTACTTACTGAAGACATCATCTAAGTCAGTTACGTTGGAGTCACGGATATGCATATAGGCATTTTTATGTAGCCAACACTGACTATACGCAGACCAGGTTTAAAGTTCGACTTGCACTTATAATACACAACTTTCAGTACTGACGAACTTATGCAAAATGTCAGGGCAAAATTTTCTTAGCTATAAAGAAAATTGTATTATTGTCCTGTACAATTATACTGTGTTTATGACGTATACAGAAGAGGCAAATGCCAAAGTTTTCAGTACAAGGTCTAGCCACCGTGTTCAGTAATATTTTTCTTTCTATTTAATAAAAATTTATTAATTAATAATAGTCTTAGCTCAAAAATATAAATAATTAAAACATATTGCTTCTTAAATGCACTGTGTTAGTTAAGCTTAAATAAGGAAAGATCATATGATTAAATTTATAAATTGTATAAGCCAATCATTAAGCCAGATATTCAGCCATACTTTTAGCAATACATTCAGCAATTGGTTAAGCCGGACTTTGAGCCATAGTTAAAACCATACATCTAGCTATACTTCGAGCCATTTTTTGAGCCATATATATTCAGTCAGACATTCTGCCATACTTTTAGTCACACTTTTAGCCATACATTCAGCCAGACTTTCAGTCAGACGTTGAGCCATATTTTAGGCCATACTTTTAACCATACTTTTAGCCGTATATTTACCAAGATATTGAGCCATACTTCAAGCCATACATTCAGCCATATCGAGCCATACTTTTAGCCTGACTTTAAGCCAGTTATACAACCAAATGGGTACCCCTAACTGATTTTTTTAATACTATAGTTTAACAACCTGACGTTACGTGGTATTATTAATACAAAATCTTTAAGTTTTAATGTGTACTCACAGTTGGAATACATAAATTTAGTGTTTGCAGAGTGAGGGCAAAAAATTAAGAAAAATTCAATGGTACAACACTGGATGAAAACGACTTTCATATTCTTGCACTTATCATTAAGAAAGAAAAAGCGTCATTTTTTTAACTAAATGGACTATTTTACTAGTGTATTTAAAGTATATACGAGTATCTATACGTTCTTTAGACATCAACTAACTCAGTTACGTTGGAATCACCCATATGCACATGTGCATATTTATATAACTAACTTTGATTAGATAAGCGGCGTTGGCTTAGTATTAGGCCTGCTTGTTACTGATACAACGCTATTCTAGGGGTTGTGGATTTTTTTCAAAAACTCTTATTACCGGAAAGAGTTTCTATGCAACCCCAGCTGTGTAGGGGTCGTTTTTCTGTAGAATTTCCCTTCAGAGTAATTCTAGAGTTTTTTCCTTGCCCCACAGGTCTTGGAGCCTGGGTAAGTGTTAAACAGTGTTAAGGCAATAGATACGGATGAGTGGATCAAATTCTAGGCAGAGATCGCTGGCCTTACCAGAGAGGAGTGGTCTCTGAAACATGGGGCTTCTCCAGGGATGCTAATTAGCCTCGATCCGATGCTCTGGCAGAGAGCGTGGGATTGATTGGTGAGGATACAGCGTCTTTTTTGAGGAAAGACTAGACAGTGGTAAATGGACCCGATGCACCCTTGGTGCAGAAATCGTCAGCTTAACTGTCAAAGCGTTTTACCATTGATACTCTCACTGTGTCTATGGTATGATTAGATAGTTTATTAATTGGGAGTTTGACAACTGGTGTGGCAATAAACCCCCATACATTGGTGGCGAGAGGGTAGCATTGGTGATACTAATAGGTTGTCGTGGTAACCAGCTTAAAACAAAAAAAACTAACCCCGATTATTCACGGTACATATTTAAAGTTCGTTTTAAATTAACAGTAGATAACTGTAAGTATTTGAAAATACTTGTCAATTAGCAGGGCAAAATTTTCTTGGCTGCGTAAAATAACTGAATCATCATAATGCACAGTTTTATTGTATTTGTAAATTCTTCGTAAAAAAAAACAAATGACAAAGTTTGAACTCCAAGGTTAAGCATCGTTTTTGATGATTTATTTAATACTATTTAATGAATCTACATATTTTTTGAAATGTATACACGAAGAGGCAAAAAACTAATAGTTTTATATCCGGAGGAATTTTCTGATTTATAATTTTAAAAAGAAATGAAGTAACTCTCGATTTTTTCAAGAGCTAGTGTTTCCCATGATGGGGGCTTTCAATAATTTTCATTGATATTTTAGTCAATTATAAATACAAAAAACAATTTCTATGATTATTTCTGATTATACACTTTTTTTTCAATATGAATCGCAAGTATTTGTTATGAATAAGTCTTCTACCCTGCATTATATTAAGGTTGTCGCGTAAAAAGACAACAAAATCCGGGATTTCTGGGTACAGCAGCATCCCGTAACAGGGAATGTTAGCTTATTTATTTGTAGAAAAATAATTGGGACTACTCATTATAATAGATCTGATTAAATACTTTTGGGTGACATTTATAGTAAAAATATAATAAAACCACTTTTTAATCTGTTCATTACACAATAAGATCTTTCTCGTGCAAGAGGCTATCGATTTCTCATATAAAACAATATGCAAATGAAATACGCTACTATTAATTGAACTAGAATAATCTTATATTGCGCTTATTAGTAGTCAAGAACAGTAGTAGATGCACTTGACATAACCTTTTCCGAATGTATTTGTGTACATGAAACGAGCTTAATCCGTTGAATTTACTGCGTCACCTCTCAAACAAACTTTTGCAGAATCAGTGGCTAAAATATTATCTTACTTAAAAACTGTCCAATTTCAGGACTTCTATTTGTAAAAACTTTTGTTCAAAAAATCACAATCTACAACATAAAATAATTTTAGTCAATTTTACCGGAAACCAATAATCTATTGAGTTGGTGCGTGGTCTAACAATTTTATATTAGATAAAAGAATTACAAATATATTAAGACAAACAACAGTTGTTGATCCCCTATTTGATAAAGATGAGAAACAATTGGAATAAAAGAGTAATATTAATCACGAAAAAGCCATAATTTCAGTTACTAAAATAGAAATTTAAATGATGAAAATAGTAATGTTGCTTACAATAATAAAACAATTATAATGATATTTTTCATGATAGCGATGATCATGAAAAAATTTCGATGAAAATAATCATGATGCTAATGATAATGATGCTTAGAATAATGTTAAAGATAAGAACACTATTGTTAAAGATAATAAAGACGTGTGGACGAATGATGATAATGCCTCTAATGATGATAATGAGGATAATAATAAAACTTATTATAATAGAAATAAGAATGACGATAACAGAGACGTTGATGATGATGATGATAATAAAAAATGTAATGATAACAATAATAATAATACTAATAGAATTCGAATACGTCAAATAGGTATACAAGCGAACGTCGATACACTTTAATCATTGTATCTATAAGCGCATATGTATAGATGGCGGTACTTTTAATGCAAGCACTCTCTATTACCATCTATACATGCTTTTTCTCAATATATAAGGTATAGAAAATACTGATAATACAAATCCACATGATTTCTTTTTCAAAAAATTTTTCTTTGGAGAAATAATTAAGAACGAGAAAAAATCCTCCCCGGGTGCGGATCGAACACACAACCTCCTGTTTACTAGACAGTTGCTCTACCACTTGAGATACCGAGGAGCTGTGCGTTAACTTGCACCGTAAGTTTATATAAGTTCTTGTTCTCAATTCTTAAGCTGTCTTTCACCTAAGCTCGATATTATAGGAATATGACTCTAATGTTTGTTGGTAAATTAGAATTCAAATACGTCCACTAGGTACACAAGCGAACGTCGATACACTTTAATCATTGTATCTATAGGTGCATACGTATAGATGGCGGTACTTTTCATACAAGCACTCTCTATTACCATCCATACATGCTCTTTCTCAATTTCCTATAATATCGAGCTTAGGTGAAATACAGCTTAAAAATTGAGAACGAGAACTTATCTAAACTTACGGTGTGAGTGAATGCACAGCTCCTCGGTAGCTCAAGTGGTAGAGCAACTGTCTAGTAAACAGGAGGTTGTGTGTTTGACCCGCACCCGGGGAAAATTTTGAAGAATTAAGTGTGTTTTTTACGGAGTTTGAAAAACTAATCAATGAGTTAAAAAGTGCAGGTGCCACCATCAGTGAAAAAAAAAATTAAGTTATATGTTAAAAACTTTGCCAAGTTCATTAAGTTACATTGGTGATCTGATTAATGTTTTGAAAAAACTAGATGAGACAGTAGAATTTGTCAAAAGTAAAATCAAGATGATTAAAACAAAAAAGAGAGAAGAAGAAAGTAACAAAAATCAAGTGTGTTTCAGTTAGAGAGGAAAAAAGACAAGGCACGTTTTAAGTGCAGCAAGATAGAATACTTCCAGGCTCAGTGTGTGAGCTCAAGCATGAGGCAAGGTAAAAATTTTGGGAAACGTTGTTGCGGTACACAGCAGCAAGAAGGTGGGCGCCAACAGCAACAACAAAGAGGCGGCATTTAGCAGCAACTACAGTGATGCCACCGCATCAAGGTCAGGATAAGCACTATGAAAACACAGGTTATGGTCAGCAAAATAGTTTTTGTACTCGGGTAATAAAAGATTTGAAAGGAAATTTGAATATTGAGGTCAAAAATATTTGCGATGATAGTATTCAATAGCTATTGGACAGTGGTTACTCTGGTAATATAATAAATAATGATAAGTTTCATAATAAATGTATTGATTTAAAAGAACCAGTTGGTGTAAAAAGTGGAGATGGTTGATTTTTGAAAGCAATAAAAGTAGAAAATATCTTAGTAAGTTTTAATGAGTTAAATCAAAAAGTAAAATTGAATAATGTTTTATATAATAAATAAATGGATCGAAATTCGATAAGCTATGATAAAGTTATAAATAATAATAAAGTTATTTTGAAAGATGACACTTATAAAATTCGTAATAAATTTGGAGATTTAATTACAGTTGCATACAAGAAAAATGATATTTTTTTTAGATGATTCTATAATGAGAAAAAAATTTAATATGACAGATTAGTTTAAACAATCAATGACAAAAAAAAGGAGAGCTTGTCAAAAAGTTGGGTCATGTCAATTTCAACTACTAAAGAACAATGTGTGATAAAAAATTACTAGACGGATTGCACCAAAATATTAAGTCTGACTATTTTAAATGTAAAATTTGTATTGAAAATAAAATGCATTATTTGCCTTTAAAGGATTATAGAAGAAGGGCAAAGAAAATTTTGGAAGCAATTTATATTGATTCAAATGGGCCCCATAGTATAATGGGTTACAATGCAGAGAAATATTTTGTAACTCTTATTGATGATTATAGCAAGATAGTTGAAATTTTTGTAAGTAAATCAAAGAGAGAGGTTTATAATTGTTTCATTGATTATATTAATGCAAAAGAAAATGTGACTTGAAAAAAAATTAAAATATTAAAGTGCGATAATGGTAAAGAATATTTAAATAAAGATGTTTATAATTTTGCGGGGAAAAAAAAAATTCTGATTGAGCCATGCCCACTGTCTGTTCATGAGTTAAATGAAACGGTGGAAAAGTACAACAGGGATATAATGAATATGTCACGATGTCTACTAGCAAATGCAGATGTACCAAGAATGTAGTAGCCCGAAGTATTTAAAAAGGTTGCATAGTTAAAAAATAGGATAATTTCAAACTCAGTAGAAAAAAATAGAACTCCTTATAAAATAATGTTTGATGAGAAACCTTGTATTGAGAATTTACGTTTGTATGGAAGTAAGGTTCTGTAAGAATATTACAACAAAAGAGACAATCTGAATGGGATAATGAAGCTGAAATGCGAATTTAATTAGGTTATAAAAAAGTAAAAAATAGAGTTTTATCAAATGGTAATGTAATAGGATCTAGACATGTTGATATAGTTGAGAAAGATATTAAGATGGTTGGATTTAAAATAAACGACAGTGAAATTTAATATACAAATGGATTTAGAAATCAAATTTATAATGATGACGATAAAAATAAACAAGAGTCTGAAAATGGACAGAATAAGAATAATAATAAAAATATTAAGTTAAGACATTTAAAAAGGAATGTAAGAAAACCTGCGAAATGTAAAGCTGAAAATTTTGTTTCTAATAGTATTTTATATGTTAATTATGTAAATGTGGTAAATCCAGTTAATTTTGATGATGCAAGGAATTTATATGATTTTAAAATTGGGAAGATTGCAATGGAAAGAGAAATGTCTTGTTTAATTAAAAATAATACTTAGAGGTAAGTTCAAAAACCGATTGATAAGAAAGTTTTAGACTTGAAATTGGTTTATACAAAAAAGATAATAATGTTTAAGACGCAAGATAAGTTGTAAGGGGATTTCAACAAAATGAGATTGGTGAAGATACATATTCACCAGTTGCTGAAATGTGGACTAAAAGTTATGTTAAGCAACCTAGAGATTAGGAAGAAGATACTAAGAAACTTTTAAAACATATTCAGGCGTTGTATAGTTTAAGAAAAAGTCCAAGACTATGGCATGAATGCTTTGATACGTATATTAAAGAGTAAGGATGTGTAAGAAGTAAAAATTATTGTTGTCTATGTGTATTAACTCATGAAAATAAAACTATTTATTCAATTTTGTTTGTTGACAACTTATTAATTTGTGGTAAAAATAGAACTAAAGTTAAAAATATTAAGGGTTTGTTGTCAAAAAGGTTTTATATAAAAGATCTAGGAGAAATTAAAACTTATTAAGGTTTAAATGTTAATTACAATTATAAAAAAGGAAAAATGACACTTGAATTAAAAAGATTTATTAAAACGTTAGCAAACAAATATGATATTAGTAATTCAAAATTGTATGCAGTTTCGATGGAACATAATTTGAAACTAGAACCAGCGCAATTAGCATGTGAAGAAATTGAATTTAGAAGCTTAGTTGAAACTTTGTTATTTATAAGTTTAGGGACAAGACCTAATACTAGTTTTTGTGTTAATTATTAAAGTAGATTTCAAAACAGGTATGATAAGACATATTTTAAATGTGCATTAGGAATTTTGAAATATTTATTTTTGAGAAAAGCTTAAAAATTTCTTTATGAAAGATATAATAGAGGTAATCTTTTTGATTGTTATGTTGATGCCAATTGGCTCGATTATGTAGTTGATAGGAAATCTACGATAGGTAACATTGTAAGGTTATACAGTAATGTCATTTTTTGGAAATCAGGAGAACAAAGTAGTGTTACTAAATCGTCAACTAAAGCTAAGTATGTTGCGTTATCTGAGAGTGTAAGTGAACTGAAAGTGATTGAAAATGTTTAAAGTATTTTAAAAAATTGAGTAGAAAAAACCTATTAAAATTTATGAAGACAATAGTGTTGCTACAAGTATTGCGAAATATAGTAGTTTTTCGGAAAATTCTAAGTATGTTGAATCAGATTATTATTTTGTGAGTGAGAGTTATGTAAGAAATTTAATTGATATAGTAAAAGCTGATTTGAATGAAAATGTTGCAGATATTTTGACAGAGCCATTAGAACGTAATAAGTTTGAAAAATTCAGAGGAATGTTGAATGTTTACATAGTTTCAAGGAGGTACGTTAGAATATAAGTAAATTAATATTAGTTGTAGTTAGCGACATCTACTGAATGACGTAGATAGGGCTTGTGTGAGACACGACGAGATGAAGAGTATATATAATTAGGAACTGTTAGGCAGACTAATTATGGCCATTGCTGGGGACGCACGCTCGCTTTGTGTCTCTCAGTATCATACGAGTAACTGGAAGAGTCGATATTAATCTATATTTGTTATGATAAATAAACCTGTATATTAGTTAATCCGTTTTTTTCATTGTGTTTGCTACCTCGTCATACTTTTATTTTATTATCAGTAATGATACGAATGATAGTGCTAATAGTGATGTTGAAAAGAGTAGTCATAATATTTATCAAAGAGTTAAAATTAATAATTTAAATGACAAATTTGATATTAATAAGATACTAACGAAAATAATAAGAACTGTTTACTAGACAGTTGCTCTACCACTTGAGATACCGAGGAGCTGTGCGTTAACTTGCACCGTAAGTTTATATAAGTTCTTGTTCTCAATTCTTAAGCTGTCTTTCACCTAAGCTCGATATTATAGGAATATGACTCTAATGNATGATAATATTTATGACAGCAAAGATGATAATTATAGTAAGAATAATAATGGTGATGATACGGATTATATAATGACAATACTAATAATAACAATAATGAAGTAAAAAATGACGACAATAATATTAAAGATAAGAATAAGAATAATAATAAAGATAATGACAAAAATGATGATGATAAAGATAAGAATAAGAATAATAATAAAGATAATGACAAAAATGATAATAGTAATACTGATAAGAATAATAATAATAATAATCCCCAGGCTGAGGCAGTCAGCCTATGGGGCACGTGCTCTCCGGGTGGTGGATGGAGGCATTCTTTCCGCGGGTGCATATCTTCGAGGCACTGCGGCAGTCGGAGCTTGTACCCGCAGGTGGTTGAACCAAAATAAAATAGTTCTCGTCAACCACAACGCCGAGGAGAAAACCTCATAAAAAAATCTAGGCTTAGTTCTCAAATGAAACAAAATATGAGTGAAATTCGCCGCCAGTTCCGAACTGGTGAAAGCCTGGGTGACTAGTTTTAGCCTCACGGATTTTGAGGAAGGCCACAACGGCGTCGAGCACAAAAGTGCTATGCTTTCTAACATCCAAAAGCAAATAACAACCGGTGGTTGGTTAAACGATCAGACTAACAAACCACAGAAAATAAACCAGAATAGCCAGAATAAACATCAGCTGACACTGGCTTAATCAACGGTAGTCACTCACCTACAGAAAACCTTGAACGATACAAAAAAGGAAGAGAAAATAGTACTGGGTAGGGTGACAGAAATCCTACAAAGTATTGAAAAAGCAATTGACAAGCAGCCAAACGTCAGCAGCACAGTTAAGGAAGCCAGAGTTCGACTGGAAGAAATCTGTGGGATCTTAAAGGACCTTAAAGGCCGCCACGAGAAGAATGTGGGAAAGATGTTAGTGTTAAGGACATCTCTGTCAGCTCGTATAATTAGACAGCCTTCGAAAAAGAGAGGTAGAGGCGATGACGCTACCGAGGATCGAAGCATGTCAAAAAAAAGCAAGAAAAACGACGACGACGACAAACTGTGGAGGAAAGTCGTAAACAAAAGAAAGCAGGCACTTGCAAACCACATGGAGCAAGTGGCTTCTATAAAGAAGCCAGTAGGTAGCACACCGACTCTAAACAAAGGTAAGCCAGAAAAAGGAATAAAGAAGCAGAGAAGGGCAAAGGAAAGAGACGAGGCCATCCTCGTGAAACCAGCAGAAGGAAAGTCATACGCGAAAGTATTGGGAGCATTCCATAACGCTATCAACTCAAGATACTGCGGCGCGAAAGTTACCGGAATAAGCAGCACAAAGGCTGGTTGTATTCTGGTGGAGCTCGCCAAAAGTACCAAAGACAAGGAAAAGCTGACGCAGGCCATCTTACTGGCTATTGGTACCGCAGAAAATGTACAATCAAGAAAACCTAGAGTTACCTTGGAGGTACTAGACTTAGAGGCAGTCGCTAATAAAGAGGAAGTTTTAGCAGCCATCCAAAAGTCTGCTAAAACCGGAGAAGACCAAGGTAAAATTAAAGTATCCATGATACCGCCAAACCGATGCCAGGGAACAATGGCGCTGGCCGAAATGGACGAGGCTGGCGCTTTGTCCCTCTTGACAAAAGGGAGGATAGCAATGGGTTGGATCCGGTACCAATTAAGATGCAGGATTATTGTCCAGCAATGCTACAGGTGCCTGGAATATGGGCACACAAGATACAAATGTAGAGGCCTGGACAGATCATGCCTCTGCTGGAGATGCGGTAAAGACAAACACAGAGCTAAGGACTGCAAGGCCGAACCACGATGTGTCCTATGCAATGAATCCGTGCATGGAGGAGAGAGCACTAATCATGTGCCTGGATCTGGAGCGTGCTGGGCCTTCAGACAGGTCCTGGACAGAAGAAAAAGAAACCCAACATAATGCCCAGAGTTCTTCCAAGGAAGCATAAACGGGGCAATTGACGCAGATGCCCTTCTGCCACAAATATTATGTGAAAGAAGGGTAGACGTACCACTTATGAACGAGCAATACAGGAACTTTAAGCCCCCTAAGTGGCTGAGCAATGCAATAAATATGTCAGCCATTTCAGTTCCTAGACCAGACAAAATCTGCCAAGATGCAAGCGGATCGGAAAGACATTTTGTCTGGTTAAAAAGTGGGGGCATCACGTATGTCAGCTGCTACTTTTCACCAAACACTAGTATCGAGGAAAACCGAAGAAAAATAAACTACCTTAAAGATACCATCAGGGATGGCTTGGAAGGCGACCTATTGAACGCTGGAGACTTCAATGCAAGAACAGTAAAATAGGAAATGCCTGCAACGAACTCTAAGGGCCGGGCAGTCCTAGATATAGTGGCAAGACTAGGACTGGTCGTTGTAAACGAAGTATGGACCACGACTTTTCAAAGGCCGGGATTTGGCGAATCAATATCAGACATTACACTAGCTTTGAAGAGCCTTGCGCCAACAGTGAAGGAATGGCAGGTAATTAAGGACGAAAATGGCAGCAATCACCAATATTTCGTCTTTGAAATAACCGATACAATAGACAGAAGAGGCATAGCACGCAAAACAGGATGGAATGTTAAGTAGCTGGACACAGAACGACTAGCGGAAAAAAGTTGAGAATGGCATCGCTGCTGTCCAAAACGATAAACAAAATCTGAACCCAGCAAAAAGAGTACAGAAGCTCACAGAGGCACTAATGCAACTCCAACAAATCGCATGCGAGGCCTTCATGCCCAGGAAAAAAAATGGAACGGCAAAGTTCCACTTACTGGTAAAACAAGGGAATTGCGGAGTTGAGGCGCCAATGTCTCAAACACAGACACCTCTATCGAAAGGCCAGAAACAGACTGGAGGCCAGACCAAGGTACTTCGAGTATCAGCTTGCAAGAAAGACGATGCAAGCTGCTATTAAAAACTGCAAAAAGCAGTGCGGGCAGATTCTGTGCCGGGAAGTAAATAAGAACCCCTGATGCAAAGCATACCAGATAGTGATGAGAAGATTGGGCAGACTTGCACCAACTGCAAACAAAGACGTGGATACCATGAGACGTATCGTGGATACGCTATTCCCAACGCACCCAGAACTCGAGGATCAAACAGACTTGAAGCTACAAAAGATGTACTTTTATTTATCCAGAAGGAACTGGAGCTACCAGCCGGATTGCTTGAAAATGGGAAGTCTCCTGGACCAGATGGTCTACTGGCAGAAGTCATTAAGACAGCGGTGGCAAAACACCTACAGCTGCTCTCAAACCTGTACAATGCATGTTTGCGGGAAGGGTTGTTCTCAGCCCCCTGGAAAAACGCATGGCTGGTACTGATTGATAAAGACAAGGGTGTGCCTAACTTTCCGTCATCTTTTAGGCCGTTATGCATGCTGGACACGCCTGGAAAGTTATACAAAAAGCTGCTTATGGCCCGTCTTCTACAGGCCATACAAAACGCGGGAGACTTATCGGACAGGCAGTCTGGATTCAGAAAAGGAAGGTCTACCATAGAAGCAGTAGAAATAATAGTAAGAGCAGCTTAAAACACTCAAGACGTATGCCATGGAGCCAGACCCCTCGTTCTTCTGGTGACCTTGTATGTGAAGAACGCTTCTAACTCAGCAAGATGGAAGGACATGCTTCAATCTCTGAAATACACATTAAGAACACCATTTCAGGGTTCCATACTTGGATTCGATCTCTGGAACGTGTCATACGACGGAGAACTCCGCCAGAAAATGCCAGAGGGGACGTTCTTGTTAGGATACGTGGACGATGCTGCTGTAGTGATCGTTGAACGCACGATGGAACTTGTCCAGATACGACTTAACCAGGTTATGTGGCAAGTGGCTCCATGGACGGAGAACTACGAAAGGGCAAGCTCCTGAGATTTACTTCTTTATATCACTATCCTACTAATGAGCAGCTGTACTTCGGTGGCCTGGGTCTCTACCCCTCAGGCTCTGCGGTGGGTGCGATCCTTGCGCCTTTGCTAGGGGTAGCCAGGTTTGGGCTCGCACTGGGGAGCATCTACCTATTATTTTTCTTCATCCCTTTTACTAAACAGAGAAGAGCAGCTTAAATGCATGACGGAAACAAGAAAATATTTCTGAGGACACAAAATTACGAGACAAGTTGGTAACGAAACTCTAAAGGAATCCCAAACCAGAGGCTAAGCCTCCATGGGCCCAACTTAAAGTGTAAATGCGAGAGGTGATTCCGAGCTGGGTGTCCCAGAAAGAGGGTCTTGCCAGCTTAGTGGGTATGGTCATAACGAGTCCAATACAGAGGACATTCTGTCGTTCATAAAGGTAAACTGGACGATCTGGGAGAAAAAAAAATTGTATGTTTTATAATTATTATAATAATTATTATAATCATAATTGTTATTATTGTAAGTAATTTTGTTATCATTGTTATTATCATAATTGTAATAATTTTTTTTTCTCAACTATCATAACAAGAATGATAATAATAACAATAACGATCAGTATAGAAAGAATAATACTAATAAAAATCATCATCAGTGATTATTATCAGTCTCATAATCAGCATGATAATAAGAATAATAATTGTGAATTCAAAAATAAAAATAATTGTGACGATGATTATAATAAGAAATGTTAATAGTAAAACGATCGTTATAACGATATTAATAACGAAAACCCTAAAAAAAAATAAGCATTCAAAGTTCCNAAATGATGATAATCATGACGTTACTAATAGTCCGAATATTAATAAGGATAATGATTATTATTAAAATAACAATGATGATATTAGAAAAAAAATGATCATGACGAAGATGATAATAGTAACAATAGGAATAATAATAATCAAAAATGATAATATTTAATATGATATTTATGTTTATCTTAATCAATTTTTTGTTAACCATGTTAATATGCAGAATCTAAGTGTTAAGGATAAGTATACAGATTAAAATGATGATTATGACTATAATAAAAATATCGATCAGATAAATGATAATACTAATGACGATACAGATGAAAATTATAACAATAACTGTAATAATGATGAGGAATATAATAATAACAATGATAAAAATAAAATTGACAATCATGATGATATTCAAGATAACGATGATAGTGATGATGACAATGATGGTATTAATGATGATGATGATGATGATGATGATGATGATGATGATGATCATGATAATTACGATAAGGATTATGATGATGATTATGATGATAATGATGATAATGATGATGTTGAAAATTGTCAAAATAATAAAAATTATAATTATAATTATAGTTAACATAACAAAACTAATAGTTACATTATTAATTGTAATATAAGTGACAAGACAAATAGTACGTATGATGAAAAACATATTTATAATAATAATAAAATGACTAAAACATTATTACTCATGTAAATTACGATACTAATAATTATAATGACAACGATAGTGACAATAATAATTATGATAAAGATCATGATAATGACAATAATAGTAATAATAATATTAATAATAATAATAATAATAATTATTATAATAATAGTAGTACTTGAGGTAATCCAAATAAAGTGTAGATAACAATCTGAAATTTATTTTAGTAATAGAAAAGTAATTATTAAATTGCATTACTNTAATAATTATTATTATTTTAATGTTTATAAGGAATCTGATGTTTGATAATGATGGCACTAATGATAATAGAGATAATAGTAATGTATGAAATAAAATTCTGATAGATGACAATTTTGATAATAATGATCACAATGCCTGCTATAATGC
Source organism: Copidosoma floridanum (assembly GCF_000648655.2). Next base: position 260,457 of record NW_019384268.1, on the reverse strand, counting down.
ATACAAATATTATGGTAATAATAATGATGTTAATAATGATGGTTATAATTTTAACGTTACTTATACAAACACAACAAGTAAAGAAAAGAATTAGGTTGATAATAGTTATGATAATAATGATGATGATAATTATAACGATGATAATAATGATAATGACAGAGCTCATGATAACAATAAGGACAACGTTTCTAATTATTTTGAAAAACAATACTCATGATAATAATAATGGTAAATTTAATGACGAAAATTTTAGGGAAATTAACGATGATGGTATTGAAAATCCTGACTATTGTAAGAATTATTCATATAACAACAGTTATTATAATAATGATGATTGTGAAGACATAAACGATAAAAACAATAACGGTTTCGATAAGAATAATAGTAACTATAATGTTATGGCTGATAGTTCCTAAAATAGTGGCTATGACATTCATAATAAGGTTAATTACAATAATAATGTCAACAATAAGACTATTAAAAGTGGTTATAATATTAATCCTGATGATACTAAAAGTATGGTCGATACTGATAAAGTGAATGATAATTATACTTATGATGCAATGATAATGGAAAAAGTAACAATGTTGATGTTAATTTGTATAATAATAATGTCTGATGCAATAGTTATTTAAGTGAGTATTATAATAATAATGACGATAATATTAATAGTAGTTGTAATATTAATAATGACAGAAATGATAGTTGTAAAGATAAAAAAAAATAATAACGATGATAATTATCATAACAAAAAGATAAGAGCACGTATACAGTACATATTATATACTAATATGATAAAAATATTTATGATAATAATTTAAGTGACAATGCTTCTAATAAGAACAATAATGATTAAGACGATGACATTAATAAAGATAGTTATTGTATTAATAATCATCATAATCATAATACTAAGGAGACTAATTATATTAATAATAATGACGATAATAATGTTGAAGTTAGTATGAATAATAAAAACTATTATGATTTTAACGATGATGATAGTAAAATGATGTGGATAATGACAAAAAAAAATAAGGTAGGGACACTGATGGATGTATTAATAATACAGTGTCATACGACGGAGAACTCCGCCAGAAAATGCCAGAGGGGACGTTCTTGTTAGGATACGTGGACGATGCTGCTGTAGTGATCGTTGAACGCACGATGGAACTTGTCCAGATACGACTTAACCAGGTTATGTGGCAAGTGGCTCCATGGACGGAGAACTACGAAAGGGCAAGCTCCTGAGATTTACTTCTTTATATCACTATCCTACTAATGAGCAGCTGTACTTCGGTGGCCTGGGTCTCTACCCCTCAGGCTCTNGTTAATAATAATAATTATTATTGTAAATATGATAATAACGATGTAGTATTAATTATTATGTTAGAGACGATAGCAATAGATATAGTAATAATAATGATGATGACAACGGGCCGTATTTTAAGACATGTGTACTAATTTATTGGACCCAAGTTAAAAGTGAAGCTTCAAAGATAATATTTATCCTGTATTGCAGTTGAAAAAGAATTAAATTACCTTACATATTAAAAAAAATAACACCATTTATTTTAAGGGTTAGAACATACTAAAAATAGAGAAAAAAAATTTTGATTTTTCAAGATCAAGCAGCAACCTTTACGTACGTGCTGTTTCAACGCAGATACCGTAAAATAAAAGAAATAATTTATAAAATGATGATCATTGCACTGAAAATAAAAATAACAAGAAAACTTTCAAAACTTATAAAAGTAATGATGATGACGATAATTACATGTATAACAATAATAATAATCACGATAAAACAAAAGATAATGATTAAAATGATGATGTAAGAAATAATGATGATATACAAGATAAAAATAATATTAACAATTATGATAATACTAATGACATCAAGAAAAAGGGCCATAACGATATTACTAATTAATATAATGATTGTAATGATATAAGTTACGATAATTATGACAATATTTATGATGATTATAAGGAAACTAATAAAAACAATGATAAAATCAATAACAATGATAAGGATATTGATAATGATTCCAATGGTAATACTGTTAATGATAAAAATGATGATAATCATGACGTTACTAATAGTCCGAATATTAATAAGGATAATGATTATTATTAAAATAACAATGATGATATTAGAAAAAAAATGATCATGACGAAGATGATAATAGTAACAATAGGAATAATAATAATCAAAAATGATAATATTTAATATGATATTTATGTTTATCTTAATCAATTTTTTGTTAACCATGTTAATATGCAGAATCTAAGTGTTAAGGAAAGTATAAGTTTATTTATCAATTAATAAAACAACGAAAATCGTGACAGTTTTAATGATAGTAGTCATATCGATAATAGTTATCCTAATAATATTGCTAGTGATAATGATAATGATAAAAGTAAAGATGATTTTGATACGAAAGATGATGACAGTAGTAATTTTAATAATCAAGAAGGTGTTAATGATGCAAAACAAGATTGGTTATATTGATGGTAATAATTATGAAAATGATGCCGATATTAGTGACCATAATAAATTATAAAAACGATGCTTATGATAATAATGATAATTGTATTGATCATGATAATAAAGATAGTAATAACGATTATGATTATAAAGATGATGATGATCATAACAATATTGAGGATGATGATTGATACAGTGATAGTAATAATGATTCAAATAATAAGGTTGAAAATAATGACAAGAATGACGAAGATGATAATGGGGATGATAATAACAATAATGACGTTAACGATCAAGTCAATAATGATGACAATAATTATGTTGGCAATGAGTCAGACTAAAATACTAAAAATAATAACAACAATATTAATAGCTATTGCGATAGTGATACTGAAGATTCCAAAAATTCATTTGTGTATAATATTTATGAGCATTTAGCTTATCATTGTAATGGTAACATACATAGTTAAAGTCGATCGAATAAACGGCACTTGTAATGAAAATAGGGATAAGAAAAGTATTATTATTATTAATAATAACAATTGCGATATTAATAATTATAATAATTTTATCGTTTATGCTTGTAATAATAGTGTCGATGAGAATGATGATGGTAATTATAATTATGATGATTAAAATGATGATAATAAAGATAACATTTTCTACCAAAATAAGGTTAGATGTACTGTGTTGACTCCTGAATTAATGATACTAATAAAAATCATAATAAAAATATTATAACAATAATAATAATGACATAACTAGAGACAACTGTCATAAATATAATCATGTCTATAACAATAGTGATATTAAAGGTTAATTATACGGTGATATTAGTAATAATTAAAATAATAATGACGCTTCTACTGATAATAATAATTGTTTATTTTTTTAATATTTAAAAATGATGATAACAATAATAATAAGGATACTGAGAATAATAATGAAGTTGGTAGTAATTTTAATGATATCATTGATAATAGTAATGTTAAGAAGCATTTTATTAATTATATTAGTGGAGCGCACGGTGGCTCAGTCGGCTAGGTCGTGAATTGACAAGCAGAAAACCGTAGTTCAATTCTTGGCCAGTGCGACTTTTTCGGGCAAGTACCTCTGTGAAATTCACACGTGGTTTTTCACCATGCAATGCTCCTCGAGGAGAGTTCAGGCAACCTTCTCGCAGCAAACATTGCCTACTTTCTCCCTTACCCCCCTCTCAAAAACGGGAAGTCCCCCCTTCCCTCTTCCCTTCTTTCTCCCAAGTGCTAAATGCCCATAGTAGTGCCCTTATTAAAGGAGCCGGACGTAGAGCACTATAATATAAAAAAAAAATATATATTAATGGTATAAATCATTACTGAGAGACAATAGTATTAAAATTTGTTTTAATAATAATCTTACTAACGTTGTTGTGAATTTTGATCATAAAAACAATAATATTGATGATGGCGATAGTAATAAAGAAGAGGACGGCAATGTTTATGCAGTGAATGATAATAATGTTAATGCCAATCTTAACGATAGTAAATATATCAATAATATTAATGACATTAGAAGAAATCGTAATAAAAGACTTTAAAATAATAATAATGACGATAAGGATTTTAATCCAAATGATGTTTATTATGATATTGATGGTTAGGTAGNATATTAATGGTATAAATCATTACTGAGAGACAATAGTATTAAAATTTGTTTTAATAATAATCTTACTAACGTTGTTGTGAATTTTGATCATAAAAACAATAATATTGATGATGGCGATAGTAATAAAGAAGAGGACGGCAATGTTTATGCAGTGAATGATAATAATGTTAATGCCAATCTTAACGATAGTAAATATATCAATAATATTAATGACATTAGAAGAAATCGTAATAAAAGACTTTAAAATAATAATAATGACGATAAGGATTTTAATCCAAATGATGTTTATTATGATATTGATGGTTAGGTAGATGTGACTAACAATGATAATATTTATGACAGCAAAGATGATAATTATAGTAAGAATAATAATGGTGATGATACGGATTATATAATGACAATACTAATAATAACAATAATGAAGTAAAAAATGACGACAATAATATTAAAGATAAGAATAAGAATAATAATAATATCAATAATAAGAATATTGTTAATGCTAATTATAATAGTGTTAAAAAGGACAATGATGTTAATAATAATAATTATTATTGTAAATATGATAATAACGATGTAGTATTAATTATTATGTTAGAGACGATAGCAATAGATATAGTAATAATAATGATGATGACAACGGGCCGTATTTTAAGACATGTGTACTAATTTATTGGACCCAAGTTAAAAGTGAAGCTTCAAAGATAATATTTATCCTGTATTGCAGTTGAAAAAGAATTAAATTACCTTACATATTAAAAAAAATAACACCATTTATTTTAAGGGTTAGAACATACTAAAAATAGAGAAAAAAAATTTTGATTTTTCAAGATCAAGCAGCAACCTTTACGTACGTGCTGTTTCAACGCAGATACCGTAATTACACTCATGATTTATTTTGTCGAATCCTAACGCATTTAAATACTATGATTCATAACCTTTAATTAACGTCAAGTTTGAGTTAACCTGGGCATAAGAGATTTGGAATTTCTTTGATACATATATTTTTTTAGCTTAATTAAGGCTGTCTGTTAACACGTTCACTTGACGAGAACATGTTCGTATTTATAAGACGGAAGAAGCCTATCTCATATTCACCTACCAATTTATTGGATACGCTTAACAGCAGTGTTTTTTACCTGCTTTTTTTGTTTGTTTATAAATAATTAGCGTATTTTAAGCTAAGAACTGTGTCAAACATTACTTGTTGTTCTACTTATTACGTTACTTTTTGTTAAGTGTGTACACAACTAAAAGTTAACTTAAAAAATTTTTTTTTACTAGGATATGGAATGTTAGTGAAGATTTTTAAGAAGTAACAACAAAATTACGATGACTAAGGAGAAAAACAATAAAAATTATTAAAACGTAAAAAAAAGGAATATTTAAACAAGAAAAAATCCATTTCAAGTGCTGTGGCTACTAAGAAATGTAAGAATAATGTTGTTGCTGTTGTCATTGCTAAAGAGCAACGTCAAAAGACGTGTAAAAAAAAAAATTACTCTGTACTGACTCTGAAAAAAGCTGTTGATGCTGTGAATGAAGGATTATCAATCAGAAAAGCTGCAAAGGCGGACAACAGACCCGTGTCAACATTAGCATTTAAAAAGGAGAGCTCAGTAGTCCAAAAACAAAAAACAGGTCCTCATACAGTATAAGGTGATGAAAAAAAAAACAAAAATAGCAGAATGGATAATCTGCAGAGCAAGAATGGGATATCCTGTTACCAAGACAGAATTATTAGATTCTGTTCAAAAGTATGTCGCCAAGTCTCAAACAGAAACCCCTTTCACCAACAACAGACCTGTGTGTCACTGATTTGAGGCGTTGAAAAAAAAGGCATCCAGACTTAGCTACCCAGATCTTCCAACAATTAAGTCTTAGTAGAGCTGCAGTTACCAGTGAAGATTTGAAAGGATATTTCAAAGAGTACCGTGACGACTTGGGACAAAAACACTCTATCGAAATACCCTCTGAAAGGGTATTCAATAGTGATGAGGCTAGTGTGATGTTTTGTCCTAGAGCTAAGAAAGTTCTGAAAAAAAGGGGAGCTCCTCAGTTTACAAAATAGATGATGGTGGCAAGGAGGCTTTGACTGTTCTATTTATGTACAGTGCTAGTGGCATGCGAGCTCCACCCTTAATTATATTTTCATTTTAATCAAACATTCCAGACTCTATAATTTAAAGTAAGCCTACAGGATAGGGGCTAGGTCACTCAGACAATGGTTGGATGACTGGAGAAGCTTTTAATGAGTACATAGCCAATGTTTCTATCAATGGGCTTAAAAACTGGTTCAATTTCCTATAATTATTTACATGAATTACCATTCATTGCATATAAGTATACGATCAAGTACTTTTTGTTGTGAAAAAAATCGAATTGATAGGACTTTACCCTAACTCAATGCACATTACTCAGTCACTAGACCCATTTTTTTTTCAACCCTTTAAAGACATGTGGTGATAGACAGCATCAGAATGAAAAATGAATAATAATAATGCTAAAATCAAGACAGGAGATTTCCCGAAAATACTTTGATTAACCTTGAATAACATAAAAAAGAAAAAAAATGATGAAAAATAGGCTTAAAAAATACGGTTTGATGTCATTTAATGAGAATGCGATTAATGACGATGTATTTAAGAAGCTAACAAAGAAAGACAAAAGTGTGATGGAAAACCCTAACGACAACTTGCAAAGCTAATAAGAATTGTTTTAGAAAATTATATGCCAGGATGTACTTGAAGATTAAAATAAATATTTTAGTTATACTTAGCTATGGACAGGTAAAATTAAAGATCAGAGATTGTTTGAATGTTGGCTCAGATTAAAAGAAAGTTGTACAAATTAACAGGTTCGTAAATCAAATTTTAATTGTTTATTTTATACTTTTTTTTTTTATCAGAAAGTATGAAGAAGCCAACTGTAAAAAGTAAAGAAGTTGTAAGCTTGCCTCTGAATAAAACTTTCAGTAAAATATTAAATAATTGGTTAACTTAAGAAAGTAATGTTAATGAAAATCAAAGGGCACAATCTAAAGCATTAGATAATAATATTATTTTGGAAATACCACCTGACTTATTTTAAGAAGAACTGAGCCTAAATGATATAGTAATAGATTTTTGTACTGAAGTACCAAGCAATCATATTACCAACAGCCACTCAACACATCAAGAGCTCAAATTTTTGGATAAACAAGAGGCATTGATTTCATATTAATCACTGCAGCCATACGTACCAGAGCTTTCGAATGTGAGGAACAATTATACTAAAAATTTCACTCACAGAGGCCCAGATGAATGTGTCAAGTATACAACTTTAAACTCGCAGAATTTTAAACTAAACAATGTTAGTTTAATGAATAATAATGAAATGGTCCCTCTTCGTAACCATTCATCGAGACCTATCACCTCTACGACTCGGGCAGAAGCTGCTCTTTCAGGTAAACAGAAACTGTAGGTTCATGCCTTAGTTTTAACATTACCCACTAACACCCTAAGTATTGAACTAAATAATAATATAAATAAAACGTCTACAAACAGAAATGTAGGCGAGTAAAATCAATATCTAATTATATATTGTTTTTTTTTTTAATAAGAATAATTCTTTTTGCTAACAGTGAATAATACATAAGACGTCTTTTATTCCTCCTTTTTAATGCCTCCAGAGTACTTGTCAAAAAAAAGCAAAAGTTCAGGCAACTGGCTTTAAACTTCCAGCTGCTGGAGCTTCAGATGAGTGGTAGATACAAAAAATGAAGGAAGAACAAATGCAAAGAGAAAAACAAAACAAATTTTTCTTAAAGTCGCAGGAGAAGAAAAAAAGCTTGCTGAACAAAAAAAATCATAACAAGATTAAATGAAGGAACTACCAAAAAAAATAAAGCAAGACTATACAAATTGAAACTTTAATTCTCGACTTCTTATACGAAATTTTTAAATTTTTTTACATAATTTTTGTCATTTTATCAGTAGTATTATTTCTTTTTAACAAAAAAAAGATAAACAATGAAGATTTAATACAATGAACAGCTCATACAATATAGTATCGAATTTTTGATTACTCACTGACCTCTGTTTTATGAACGGGATATACGGCTTAAAATAGTACGGACATAACCAGTTCTGCTGTCTTCAAATGTGGACGTGATCACACTTGTCCCTTTTCAGAATAATAACTATTTCTTGATCATTTTTGTTGAATGCCAAACGTTTTCTTATATTTAAAGGTGCAAACAAATACACAAGAATAATGAGTTTTCTATATATTTACAGCTTAGTAACGCAATAGTTACGAGAACTTTACTCAAAATCTGTCTTGAAATATGACCCGTTACCTCATTACTATCATTATTTTTATCATCACTTTTATCAACATAATCATTATTATCATTACTATCATCATCTTCATCATCATCATCAACATCATCAGCATCATCATGATCATTAGTATTATTATTATTATCATCATAACCATTTTCATTATCACTCGTATTGCAATTATCATTTTCATTATCATTTTTATATAAGTGGTTTGTTCGCTCAACAAATCATTTTTTACAGTAATCTAAAATTTTTTGATGTGCTAATTTTTTTTAGTTTTCATTTCATTTTTTTCCTCTATTTGTGCCGTCAAAACTATTCTTCTTTTGTTAATGTCATTTATGCTAGAAGATTATTTTCGGGCATTTTCGAGCTTCCTTGCCCCAGGTCGTGGCTCTCCGTGTCTAGTCCCTGCATTGCCCCCACAGAGAATTTTGCACTTAGTTGGGGAAAGACCTATGTCAACCCATCTCCTTCAAGGATTTCGTCCATGTGAAAGTCTTTCGCATCGTCAACATCGATTTCTGCTGATTGTTGATCTCGCTGACAAGTTTTGGTCGTCTGGGAGATCGTTCATGGCCATCGCTACTGCGGTGATAGAGAGTTGGAGCTGGTACTAGCCTCTGTGCTTGTTGACCCAGAAGATGTATCAGATGTGGACCGATGTTGCCTTTCGTAGATTCGACCATGGTACCTTTTACGGCGTTGTTTGAAATCACGGCGCTCTTGCTCGATCAATTCTTAAAAGATCTTCTGCAAGGCCCAGATGAGTTGAGATTGCGTCAATGGACTAGGGACTGATATGATAATCTGTTATTAAATACACGAGGTAATTAGCATTGTTATAATTTATTCAACTAATAATTATTAACTCATTACTGGATAATTCAATAACGTCTTCTAGCTTCTTCCAAGATTCATTGAAGTGAAGGCTAATAGCGTCGTCATTAGGTTGATCAACCGCCTCATTGGCCAGGCCATCAACTCTTATAAGTCTTTCTTTATGCTTGTTGAGGGTTTGTATCCCCTGTTAAATTTAAGCCAATTGGGCCTTCATGCGCTTTAGCTTTTTATTCAGCCGTTGTTGTCTGCGTTGATCACCCCCCATTTGTTTTGTCCCATGAAACGTACCTTGTAATTTATGTGTTTTGTAGTCCAATAGAGTATAGATGCCATGATTTATTACTTGCGTTATTACGTAAGGTCCCTGATAAATTTCTTAAAACTTCGCGGTGATACCGATTGCACCGAAACAAAAGATGCAAGCTTTTGCCAGCACTTTATCCCCAACCTTGTAAGCTCGCAGAATATGAGTCGTACTGTATCGCTTAGCCCTCGCAAACCCTTTTTTCCGCATGTTTTTGGCCACTAAAATCAACTTCTGCTCATAGTTTAACTCATGCTTAACTTGTCCAGGTATATAACGTTCCCAAAAATGGGTAGACAATTTATTTAAGTGGATTTCAATCTGCGTGAATTCAGTCGTACTATGATGTGTTTCGTTCATAATGTCTTGAATAACTTTGACATGCGTGGACCATGCAGATTGTTGGTTCTTCGCAATTTGGCACGTAATGGAGTAAGATCCGATTCAAGCTGATTGGTGGTTGTTGTTTGCTAAAGTCAATATAGCGCGACGAATTTGCTAAATACATTAATGACTGCAATAATATATTCATAGCCACCCCGCTAATTTAGTAACGGGCCCTAAAAATCAATTGCCAGTAGTTCATGAGGTGCCTTGGGAAGAATCTGTTTCGTTTAAAAATGATGTGAAACTGTAAAGGGTTTGATTCTTTGGCATAGGTCGGAAACTCAAATTTCTCTGGCGATTACTTGCTTCATGTTCGCACATATAAGATTTTTATTAAGTAAATGGTAACATTTGCGAACACCGGTATAACCATACTTTCGGTGAATCTCTCGAGTGAGGAAGATTAAAAAATCCTTAGTAATTAGAATTTTATTTTTAACTCTAATTTGCTTGTGTAAGATACCATTAATCAATGCATTATGCTTTGGACTACAAATTCATATTTAAATTATTTCTAATCTTCTTGATTCTTTTGTCTTGGGCTTGTATGTTTCTTAAAGTTCTTAATTAGTCTATGATATTTTTTCCGAGGGAGACCTTGTCAAGCGAAGAGACAGCATACCGTTTTGACTCATACTTCTCCCGATTGTCAATTTGCCTACTGAGTGCGTCGGTGACCTTATTTTCAGACCCCTTAATATGCTTGATATCAATATCATAGTTCTAGAGAATGATCATCTACCGTTCTAAGCACCCGCTAAGGGTTTGATAATAAATTATATATGTTAACGCCCAATGACCGGTTTTGATAATGACTTTAGTCCCAAAAATAAAGGAACGGAACTATGACAGCGCGAAAAGTATTGCCAGTAATTCCTGCTCAGTTGTAAAATAATTATGCTCAGCACCTCAAAGAATACGACTAGCAATATACACGACACGTTCTTGCCCACCTTTATCACTGTGACATAAAAGCATCGAAAATTATTGGGTCCGGATTGTGAGAAACTCTTCCTTCGAATGCCTCTTCCGTCTCCGTTCTCTAGCCTCTCTTTGATCTTCTGTTTTCCCGTGAATAGCCACCCAGACCGCTGCTTGTTTTCGGGCATTTTCGTGCTTCCTTGCCCCAGGTTGTGGCCCTACGCATCTAGTCCCTGTATAAGCTGTAGGGGGGAGGAAAAGAAGAATAGACTCTTCAAAAATATAGAAAAAATTAAATCCATTATTTTCTTAGGAGTTGTAGAGAGTCCCTGGGAAGAAGCAATATAATATAGGTGCACAGGTTGTGGTAGGATAGAGAGAGTATAAAGCTTAGCTTAGACCTTATTAGGTCAAAACTACAGAAAAATTACACGAAGATTTCATTATTTTTCGGGAATCTGTAAACTGGTTATGGCGTAATGGGAGAACAGTATAAATATTCCTAGCGTTACAACTTTTTCATGTAGAAAGTTATACGTACGCGTAACAAAGAAACTATCTTTCCTATGTGTACATGTATATTATCTTTTCTGTAACTTCTTTGATGTAATTTCTTCTTTTAAATTCAAAGTTAAGGAGCCCCAGAAATCGTATAATATACTCGTTCAAAAGTTAGTAAGAGTTTTTCTGCCTAATCAATGGTCTTTAAAGGGGTTTTAAGATCAGAGAGTTTTATAAGTATTTGGTCTTGTTTTAAATGGGTCTTAAATTAACATAGACCATACGTTAATATGAAAAGAATGTTTAAGAGAATAGGTATTGATTATTTTTCCATTATTTCAGAATAAACTAAATAATTTAGATGTACTGATGCAATTGAAGTTAAATAATACTTCTTCAGTAATTCCAAGATCCAAGGTCTGTTTTAGAAAAGATCTATGCAATCAAGGAAAGCATATTGAACTAACTGTACAAACTCTCGAATCATTTCAAAAAAAGGTAAGTCCTTCCACACTAATCTTGAATAACATAAATGTGTATGATTAATTTATGTGATTAGAAGAAACTGTATCCTGCTGATTTAAATAATATCACGATGAATAATACCCTGTATGGTTTGAAATTCATTTGAAGAAAAAAAACGTTTTATGCATTGGTGTAATCACATATATATTTGCAATAGGTCAGCAAATGTGAATATTTATTAAAATATGTACAACATATATTAAATAATGATAAAAAAATTATAAAAATTGTTACTAGCCTTTTATAAGTAATTACATGTTACAATTTTTTTAAAAGATCATTATCGTTGCTCAGTTGTAAAATGGAAATTCAACGCAGTTTAAATTTTGTTTTGTGTGTAGGCATAGCATAGTTTTTGGATGATACTCATAGGATTACAATGTCTTGCATTCCTATATTAGCAAAATAAAGCTTACTTATATCAACTTTAGGCTGATGGAATTTGTAAATTTCGTATTAATTAGATTAAAATAATGCCCTAACGTATTAACATACTTATGACCATACAAGACATCAATTGCATTACAGATCAATCAATGGTTCATTTCATTTAAAGTAATTTTGTAAATATATCAAAACTGCAGAGTATAATACTATAATTGTCACACAAAAAGTACGGTGCAATGAAAAACAAAACAAAATTTAAATTTTCTCAAGTATTGCTTTGACAGTCGTGCAAAACGGAAAATATATTGAAAACATTTGTTAACACTCTGTAAACTCCTACAAGCTTAAGAAATTCTTTAAAAAATATTTACTGAACACACTAACTTTATCTGACCTTATACATTTATTAAACAGTAAATTTTATGAAAATAGTGATATAGATTACTTAGTTTTGTCAAAATTTACATTTGAATAAATATATCCATTAATTTACGCTTCTACACATTTCTTTGTACATAACAATTAGTGTTATCACACATCATAATATGCATGATTAGTATAATATAACACATAGTTCATGTTCATCATACTTTCAGTAAACGCTACAAGAAGAATCACCCACTTGCTTCTGCGAATCATTACAATAAATCAGTTTATTATACTCCTAAACTAAAATTGTAATAGCCTGTGGCAACCAAAGACCTAGTTAAACAATATACCTCAGGTGAAAAAAATTACGTTTCAATGGGATTTTTATGGAGTCTAGACTTGATGTGAGACTTTAAACCTTTTGTGCTAATTATTTTATCTTATTGATTGTAAAAAACGCTGTTAATAAATTTACACTTCTGTTTTTATCGTAATGAGGTGCAATTGAGAAAAAATATACATCAGTCAAGCTAATGAAATATCGTTGTTGTATTATTTTCGAATAATGTAGAATTCTTTTTTTTAGTTTAATTATTCAAATTTTTTTTTTTTAACTAGAGTGTTGATCTAATAGGGAGTTTCGTAAGGTGTTGTTTGTGATGTAAGAAAAAAAAGGGATAGGGCCTTTACAGCCCATTTAAACTTAAGTGGTCTACTACCTATTACTCAATATCGTTTTATATTTGCCTGTATGTACACAATTATTTATTTGACACAGCTTATTTCTGAAAATATGATCACATTAGTTACATATGTAATTGTCACATATGCACTTATATATGCGTAATTATGTATGTGACAACTTAGAATTTTTTTAATCAGTAAATCAAAATCAATTTAAATTTTTCTTCAAAATTTTGTGGTTGTTCAAAAAATTATATGAATGTAACACTGTCAGTAAGAAGCATATAAACTATTAATTATAAATATTTTTCATAAGATATAGTTTTCTGAGTTATATTCCTATAGGCGCATTATGCGAAAGAATAACTCCACTAGTCTAGGTTTGTTACTTTAAGTAAATATATCACGGTAGTAGATTTTGCTTGTAACTTTTTCTTCGCCCCATCTCTCTTGTCGTACCACTCTGCGCCGGTCTCCTTAACACGACAAACCCCTTTCATAAGCCTTGAACCTGTGATCTTCTGTACACTAGCCAAAGCCCAAACCCACTACACTATGTCCAGTTGCAAAATAGAAAATTCAATTACTTGTTGTTATGGTGTGATTTATAGCTTACTTCTAATGTTAATTTTAGTTAACTTTTTTATAATAACTTAGATATCACTATATTTTAGCAGAGCTTCTATGCTACATATTAGTAAGTATGTATTAATGTTTAACTAGTTTGTTACTCTCACAATAAATAAATAATTGTTAGTACAATTTGTTTATATTTTATTAAAATTTTTAAGGATTAACAAATAAATTTTTTTTTTTTTTTATATAAATACAAAAATAAGATTTTATCGCATTTTATTCTCTCACATTTTTTTCATTTGTGATTGAGATAATTTTTTGACTTATGGAGATTCGTCACATGATAAGTGGGAATCAAGCTTTGAGAGGTAAGCAAAGTGAAGATATATACAGCGATGCTGGCAATTATTTTTCTTAGATGGATATACTTACGTACATGCTTTAACGCATACTTCAAGTAATCTTTCATACAAATAAAAATGAGGAGATTTTTACAGATCATATTAATGCGATCTTACGTGATTTTTTCACAAGGTTACTCGTTAAATTGCGATTAACTAAAGTTAAACATATAAAAATGTGTACTGTTAATTAATCTCCAATATTTTGTAAGTGTATTTCTGCGAATTTAAGTATACCTTTAATGTTTAAAAAATACCTTTTTTAAACACCTGTGTGTGGTAAACTTTGTAAGGGAACATGCACTGGCATGCAGTGGTGGGTTAACACAGTAAAAGTGTACTTCTTACATGACGTGTCATAAATGTAATTAATGTAATAATTAGTAACAAATGTTATTAATAAAAGAATGCAGAGAACTGATGTCTCAAAGCATTAGATGATCTTATAAAAAAATTAAAGATAAATATTATATGACACAAATAAATACTAAGCTTACTAAAAAATCAATAACAAATATACTTCAGCCTTTGAACACAAAAAAAAATCAAGTTAAGTTGTTAAGGAATCAAATATAATTTGATTATACATCCAGATACCAATTTGTCATGTATTTTAATTGTTTCTGTTAAATAAATGTCAAAATTAAGGATTAATAACAAATTTACCTCATACTTTGGACATATAAAAAATCAAGTTAAGTTGTTTTGGAACCAAATATAATTTGCTTATACATCCAGATACCAATTTATCATGTATTTTAATTGTTTTTGTTAAATGAATGTTAAAATTAAAGATTCTCTTATTAATTACTGATAAAATTAGTAGCAATTTGAACAAAAATAAGTGCTTAGGATAAACGTTAGTTAGTTAGTAGATTTTATATAAAAAATCAAGGATGAATGAAATTACAATGGATTTTTAAATAATACAAATAAAAACTTTTCGTCGAATTCTTCTGGCAATTCATACATTTCTCTCAAAACTGGATCGTACAGATGCATTTCGTTGTACAAAGATACTAGCTTTGATGACCTCTCTGGCGTTAAACGGTTTCTTCTCACGGAATGAACATAAGCCCATTCTGAGAAAAGTCACTTCAATCGACCAGTGAAAGCACATAAATAATGGAGTTTAAAAGATAGAAGAGCCAAATTTGGGTAATAAATACTTCCTGATGTCCAGAAAACGTAGCATGAAAAATTTTTTTTGATAGACACTTAAAAAATGTTTCTTGTTTCTGTACTCCTCAAGTTCACACAGTCCTTCTTCATTTAAATTTAGATTTAAAAATTCATTAACTAAATTGATATACTCAACGTCACTTCAAAACCGTCTTCCCTGATACTCTGGGTGCAGAAAGTTTGCTGCTATACCATAATTAATAATAGCCTTTTTTACTCTTTCTTGAATTATTCGTTGTTGATCATCGTTGTTATCAGCTGGAGTCTCTTATTCAAGCCAAAGCTCAGTTGCAGTCGCTATATTGCAGTCAGATTTGGAATCAAGTATTAAAGTATGATCCATTAGTTGCATTTCAAAAGTTGTATTAAGCAATAACTAGTCAGATTCGTGTAATAAGCTAGTAGGATTTTGATTTGCAACTTCACGCATTACTTCCAAATTTCCGGGACATCGTCGAAATGCATACCTTTGACTACACCATCTAGTCTTTTCAATAAGAACCATATGATTCCTTCTTGCTGATATTTACGCAGTAAATTAGCACTATGGCTACTGCAAGTTACGTGCCAAATGTTAACTAATTTACCCATATCTGATTCATTGTCCGTTATTACTGCATATATGGTAAAATTATACTTTTCTTGAACAATATTTATGCACTCGTTGACAACTTCGCTTAGCGTCTGCCCAGTTTCACTTTAATTGCTAAAATTCCAAGACCTTAAATAAATATATCTTTTGTTCTATAGACGGAGCATTGCTACAACATTTTTTGCCTTGGCTACTAAATTTTTCCATCTATTTAACAATAAATAGCAAAAAGTAATAAATAAATGTAGATAAACATTAATTATTCAAATTAAACACATAATATAATTTACTAGCTTTTTCTTGTTCCGAAGTAATTAAATTATTCTGAAACTCTTCAACATCAATTGTACAACAAAACTTTGGTATTTAAAAAATTTTTAAACAAGCTTAGCTAATACTAGGTTTCTTTTTTCACAGAACCGCGAAAATAATAAAGGTGAGTTGAGTTTACACATACTGAATACTTCAACGTTGTCGCAGAAATCGAAGTAACTTTTCATATCTTCACCGTGAAATTGTGAGATAATAAAATCAATAATTTTTTTATTAGCTCGTTGTTTTTTTTAATCATTTGACCTCCAAACAATGGGTGTAAATTATTTGCTAACGATGTTATGGCATTACTTAGCTGGTTTATTTCATCTTTAATACAACAAATTACTGTGTTGTTAGTTGTAATTATTAGAAGCTGCAGCCAATCTTGTAATTCACAGGCTCTTGTATAGCTTATATTATCTTTTTTACTTATTTTTTCAACGATAAAATCGAATATTTTTCCTTGAAGACATAGCTTAGACTCAATATGTCGGTTATTTAAGAAATTCAAAGTTATTTCACTTAGCTCATTATTAGTAGAGCTTAAAGTTTGCTGAATAAGTTTCAAGTTTCTTTGTATAAGTTGAAACATTTCGAAATAACCTAAATAGTTATTTTTATTGCAGTTAATTAGTTTTGCACCCCCGCAATGGAAAACTGTTTTTTCCATTTCCAAGCAAAAAATATCGGAAATCAAACTTTTTCTTAGATTTTTAAAATTCAAATTAAAAGTTTTTCCCTAAGACGATTGTCTTAGGGATATACATTGAAAATCTCAAATATCTTCCTTGTGAAATACAAAATTTCTATCAAAAAAGGCAGCATACACTGGTGTTTTAAATTTTACTTTCGATTCAGCAATTGAATCTTTTAAAATAAAATTTTTTAGTATCGGATGAAGAACTCGAAATTTTGATGAATAATTTATTTTCAGCTTGATTAAAAGTAGAACTTAATAAACGACTTTTTCTACTACTAATAAAAATAACACCTGATGATTTCAGCTAAACTCCTTTCAAGCTTTTCTTATGAACATTAGGTATTAAATTCTGCAGCTCTGTGTTGATAAACAATAAGATGGACGTAACCATTTGAATAGATCTTGAGAGAGCGTGGAATTGACACAGTTTAAATTCATTTTGTTAGCTAACATAACTTTCAGTAGACTTTCATTAATTTTGACTTTTGTATTCTCATCCATTTCATCCAAATAAAACGTTACGCTTTGATTTTTGTTTGAAATTTTTATTTTTGTAGTAATTATCAGATTGGTTGCCTTCTAAAAATAATTTTCTATTCTATCTATAATTCAAGAGAATATAGGCGTATACGTGATAATTAGTACATATTAAGACACCATTACCAATAAAAGTGACGACTGATTCCTATTGATACTCTTTAGTTCATTGTTAAACGGTATTTCCAAGCTTACATGACTATCATTCTGACTGTACTGTTAACTATCGGGAGCCTTGCACTTATTAATTAAACTTTCATCACTATTATTAACAGTGCTCGAGAAAATCATGGTCGAATTGTTTTGTTCATTGGAATCCAAAACATTTTTGATTTTGACTTATTTAAGATTTCAAAAATTTCAATGGATAACTAAAATAATTTCCGGATAATCGAAATTGATATTACCTATGTGCCTGTAATCTTTGGGTAGCTGTATTACTTAATTCACAATTACACACAGTGCAAAGAGCAATAAACACTCCTTTTTCGTTTTGTATACATTTGAATTGCAACGATTCATACGAATCATGTGTCTTTCTACCTCGACCCATATTTATCCAGAAACCACTTTTACTGATGATATAAATTATTTAGTAAATAATACAATTAACTCTTAATCACGGCTAATCTTGTTATGCACGAGGGTATAATACATAGTTTGAGGTTATCATCGCTTCCAAAATCTGAAATTTGTAAGAAAATATCTCTGATGATTATTATTAATTATATATGATTATTATTATTAATTATACGTCATTTTATACATACACATTATTTTTTATACGTTAATTACCTGTAAGAATGTATTAATTACAGGGTGTAAAATACATACCCACCACATAGGCATGTAAAACTACCACACTGAAAAAAGTGGCAGAACAGGATGTTTTTTCTTAACTTTTTTGATACAAATATATTTTGTGTATTTGATATAGACTTGGAATACTTGTAAAGTAGGAATTAAATGTTTGTGACAATCGTTACCGTGACCTTATCACGTAAACAGCGTTGAAAGTAAAAAGTTCTTTTGAAATACCTGGAAGATTTGTTAAAAGCACACAGTCTTGTACTGACGAGCCTACACATTGTAAATGCTGTATTGTACCATTATTTATAATTTAGCATCGCTCATACATAAATTATTGAAATATTTATTGGAACCACACCTAAATTACGATGGTATACTTATTCTAATAATAATTCCACCACTGTTATACACAATATTGTTTTATAAAAGGTATACCTAAGATCATAATTATATTGTTTGCCATATTGTTTTATACAAGTGTAATTTTGCATTTTGAGACTCACGCACCTACTGTCTACTGGTTATAACCAATACATTCTTATCGAATGTTCCACAAGAAGCTCTTAAGCTTTTTTCAAAACAAAATGACACCTTTCGTTATTTGTTTTTTCCATTAGCTTTATAACGTTGCAGCTTATAAATGTCAACTTTTTAGCATATTTTACTATAAAACAATGCTGAATTAACATTCGTTTATTAAATAAATAAATTATTTACGTATTAACCATGTAATACAATTTACCATGTTTGTATTTTACTAACTGACAAACAACTTTTTTTAAGTACTCCTGTTATTAAAAACCTTAGCAAGAAATTTAGCTTTGCATGACTTATTTATCGCTCTTTCCTTTGTAATTTCATGTTGCATTTGTCAACGCATGAACAAAGAATGTGTTTGTGTGAAGCTGTTTTTCAATACAATTAAAATATTAAAGGTAATTTGTCAGTACTTTTACGTATAATAGATCATTTAACGTTGACAACTCTCCTGTAATGGCCGTTAAGGTAGCATAGGTATTTTGTTGATAATTTATATCATAAAAAAAAGCTCAATGGAATAGTTATCAAAACTTGATTTTATTTATTTAGAAATATTACAAGAGTAGTCGGAACAGCTAGATAAACGCTGATAAATATGCCTCGCTGAACTAATACTGACTACATGCTTACTAGTTGGCTGCTTCTCCATAAAAGCGAACGAGCCCACAAGGCGAAGTCCTATTTAAATTCTAAATCAGATGAATTTTCAGGGGTGAAACCTGAGAGAAGTCAGGGATAAGAGGTAAATTTGATTAACATATTCCTGAAAAAAAAGAACAGCTTCATGCCTATGCCAGATGTTGAATTTAGTTGAGATAAAATTAGGAGTGGAAACTGTTGGCCAGCAGGTGACCAATTGATCGTGCATAAGTATCGATCCATGACTGTGACCACAATGCGAGAAACACTATAACGTGTTTGTTACTGACGATAAGTAGACGTCACTAGACGTGACACGCTCCCCCCCCTAAGCTTTTACTCACTGGTTAAGATTATGCTTTGTAATGCAGGCTAACATATTTTATTATAGTATATATAAAGTGTACATAGTATATATATATGTACATATTAGTGCTCTACGTCCAGCTCCTTTAATAAGGGCACTACTATGGGCACTTAGCACTTGGGAGAAGGAAGGGAAGAGGTATGGGAGGCCTCCCATTGCTGGGAGGGGGGTAGGGGGAAAATTAGACAATTTTTGCTGCAAGAAGGTCACCTAAGCCCTCCTCGAGGAGCATTGCATGGTGAAAAAGCACATGTGAAACATCACAGAGGTACTTGCCTGAAAGTCGCACTGGCCGGGAATTGAACCACGGTCTCCCCGCGTGCCAATCCACGACCTTGCCAACCAAGCCACCGCATGCTCACTGTATATATATATATATCTTCCTGTATTATATAGTTGTAAGTGCGAGGCTTTCCATACTACCACCCTCCCCCGCAACCCCTCTACCATCCATCCCCCTTGCCCCTCAAAATAAGGGAAAATTTCGTTAATTTGACCGTTATTTTGACCCATAAAAAAATATCCCTAATTTTTTGCAATAATAATAGAGTGTACTTCCTCTTGATTAATAATTTTTTCCCAAACAACATTTTCTGAGTGCAAACTATTTTTAAGTTCTACGTGCATTAACATCCCTTCTTCAGTTTTGCATCTTGATAACAATACGTATAGTTGTTCATAAAAAAATTTAGGCTTTTTAAAGTATACACCAAATTTATCCAAACTTTTGAGAGTTGTTGATTGTCATAACGAATGCCAAGCAAAAGTAAATTGCTTGCTGTAAAGTATAAAAGGTAACGACGAGGTATCATATTAAGTGTCTTTAGAGTGATTTTTTATATAAATACTCTATTCCCAAGTTCTTACCCTGTGACGATTTCAGTTTTATTTTTATACTTAAATAGTTTTTTAATATATATTTGTGTGCTGTTGTACAAACAATCTGCGATACACAAATTTTTATTCACATAATATTGCTCTAATTCTCAAAATTAGTTTGTGTCATGGCAAAACTTTCTGAACATTGTTTAATATTTTTAATAGGGAAATTTATAAAAATATTGTTATGTTGTTTATCGACCCCTTGTACACAGCTTGATTCATGCTAAAATATGTTGTCGTTTTTCCTTTCATGAGGTTTAGAAAATTGTTATTTGAAAAAAATGTATTTATTACAAGAAGTCGAAATAACACTATTTAATACAGATTGTTAATTTTTATTAAATATTTGAATATACATCATTGACCTCCCATATTTTCAGGAATAATTAGTAATTTCTGTTCTTCCTCTTTAATATCTAAAAGTAATTTAGAAAAGTTTTTATCAACCAAGCGAATGTTTGTTTTTAATTGTATAATATAAAAAGAACTTCTAAGAAATGATGACTTAACAGTTTTTGATTTAACCATACTTTTATAACTATTTTTATAACAGGAAGTAATTGATTGAAAACTCCTCAAAAAATTGATGGTTTTCTTCCAAAATGTATGTGCGTATTACATATATCTTGCAAAGTTCTGTCTACTTTCTCTAAAGCTTTTTTTAAAATTATACAAGCCTCTTTTCAAGTTATTGAATTAATTTTACGTAATTTCGTTTTTTTAGATTCTATTTAAAAAAATGCAGGCTCAATATTATTTAATTCCAAAGGTACTCGAAAAGTTCGATGACTGGTCATACCTTTCAGTAGTTGTACTGACGCAGTGCCAGCCCATGCCATTGACGAAATTTTTTTTCTTTGTGATATAAAGTAATAAGTTAGTATCTTATATAAAAAAGTTTCTTCCTATCCTTCAGGAACATCTTTAAAAAAATCTTCTCATCGTTTTGACGTACAATTCTTATGCTATTTTTTTATTTATTGTTTAGCTGAGCATATATTAAATTGAACATGTGTTTACAGAATGTGACTTTCTCTGCGTCATCATTGTTTTGTAGGTCAAGTTTAATCGGTACCGGTAAATTAAATGATTTACATGATTTTTCTTCAAATTCTAAGCGTCATAGATGTGCAGAAAAGCTTAATTTTCTTTACTACGAACGGAATTTTCACAAAAAAAGATCTCATACTTATTCCAAATTCTTTTACCTTGTAAATTCTCCGATATTAAAAACCATGTAAGAAATTTTTCTAATTAATAAGGAAGCATGCAAGTACTAGCTTTTTGGAAACTTTTATCTATCTGTGAATCTTACTTGATAAATTTAATGTCAATTGTAGTATCTTTTTATGTTTTATGTTTCATTTTAAAATAACAAGCGGCTAAATTTATGCAAAAACTGCGGCATGACTGATACGAGGGAATATATTACTCTTATTACCAAACTGTGTAAATAGTTGGTACTATTCGGTGAACATTTGCGTTCTATCCTAGGTGAAAGTGTTTTACACAAATAAGTGATATTCTTATAAGATCTACAACTTTTACTTTTAATATCATAATTTAAAGTACGAAACAAATAAGTTAGATAGAGAAAAGCTATAGTTTTGCGATTTATGAGCACTCTTTGGCTCACAGAACGTTTGGATTACATCCTGGACGAAAATTTTAAAACGGAAAAATTGTATATAAAGTATATCTACAACTTTGTCTTTCTCAGCAAACCTCGAAAATATCACGTTATAAAGTTGTAACAAAAAAACTATTTTTTTTCACTGAAAGTACCATTTTAAAACGACTGACATTTTTTCTAAAAAAAGAAACCTTACAGATTCAAAACCATTACCTAAGACATAAAAGACGAAGCTATTTGTCAAACTTTAGTGCAATCTGACAAAAACTGTATAAGTTAATCAAAAAACTTGATTACGCCCATACATACATACATACATACACTTCTGACGCTGAGGTTCGCGATCACAATTTTTTTGTACCAAAACTTTTATTACACCAAAACAATTATTTTAAAGGTACTTACTTTTTTTGCTCTAGCAAAAATAAAAGGCACTCCTGAGTATCAGTTGTTCATAAAAAATGAATAATTTAATGTTGGCTGTTACGAAACCAATGTTATAACCTTAAAACAATTTATCTTCGTATTAATTAAAAAATTGGAAAAAATATACGTTTATACTTCTTATGCTGTGGATTTAAATAATTTTTTTTTTATCCATATCCATACTAACTATCGAGAAAATAATAATTTTTCAAATTTATGGGATGAATTTTGGTTAGGTCTATAACATTTTCAACATCTCTCAGTCCACAAAACAAAATTCTTAGCCTCTTTATATGACTTACTTTTGTGGCCAATTTTAGCTTAAAGTAAGAATCTTTCAATATGAATTTCGATTCTTAATTTAAAATAAATAAAGAATTAATAAATTATCTTATTAGCTAGCCTTTAAATTTTTAAATAGACTCAAAGAATCTTAGGACTCGCGATAACCCGTGGAGGGGTAGGTATATCAAATAAGTATAATTAATTATATTTTTTGTGCAATTACTCACTTTTATTTTGTAAAGAAAATATATTTGAATCACTATATAGTTCACTGATATTTATCAAACAATAAGCTCAATTTTAAATTAACAATCTAGATTCTTTTATTTTAAATCAACGAGTTGTAGTTACGGTAGAACATTTTGAATCTCGTGCTTGAATAAAGTTATAGTTTTAACTTTTATTTTACGTATCTATTAATAAGGAAATTTAATCGTTCCCGCATAAATTTTATTCTACTGACACAGGATTAGACTATGGCAGATTATTAGCACATCTGCGGTTCTTAGTATGGGCTTGATACCTATCCGAAGGAGGTCACGTAGAACTAGGTCGTCCTCAGGGCCCTGGGTATCTTGAGCACGGCTCAAGTGATCAATCCTGGTACTGTGCCTGATGAGCGTCGTCAATATCTCTAGTGCTTTGACTACTTAAGGGTGCACCATCTCCATGCTTTAAGCAGTCGAGCACCGAAAGTCCCAGTAGGTACCAGTTAGTAGTAGACGTACCATTGATATACTTACACTGATGATATTAGTGTCAGCTTTTGTACTCTCTCCTCTTCCTCTTGATGTGTCCTCACCGCAGTAACTACTGGTGCACCGGAAAGTCCCAGGTCTGGGTAGGCAACGGGTATCCACGTTCCAATCTCGCTGGAAAAAATAATTTTTCCTTGTACGTCGGCAGCTTTTATAGCTGACTTGGAGATGATCCGCCAATGCAATCGGCGCTCTCTTTGCGGACAATCAATTCTACATATTCGCTGATGATCCTTGCGCATATCAAATCTAGATTCCAGCACGTTATCGACAGCGTGCATCGTGTCCTTCGCACAAACTCTTTGAATTTTGCTTGGGGAATTTTATACTTTTATTAGCAATTTTAAGGACAGGTGAAATAAATAAAAGGATGTAAATATAAATAAAGAGTATCAATCATGAAATTATTCATTATAAAGTGAGCCTCCTTGCAATACATTTATGAGATGTATTAGTAAGTGATAAATTTTGTCTATACATACAATAATATTTAAATAGTGTTGTTTTTATTGGATACATTATAACTTGTATTTAAAAATTTAATTCTAAACTATATTTTCGATATCTTAAGTGGTTTCTCTATCGACTCAAACAAAAATTTCATTCTAATTTTTGCATTTTAATAAAGCCACGTACAGTTGGCCATGAAAAAATAAAGGTTTTTTCAAGTAAGATCCCACATTATCAAAATTTTGACCTTGAGACTTGTTCATATTCATAACAAATGCTACAACTAATAAGAATTGTTTTTTATACTAAATAAAAGATAATGATTGTGTATTTTTAGTTTTTAATGTAATTCTTCAAATGAAAACTTTATTACCAATTTTTTCTTCCGTAACTGTTTCGCCTTCTACGTTGTACTTCAACAATTTAGTAATTAGTAATCGTCTACCGTTACATAATCTATCTAATATTCTCAAATTTTGAGCTAACATTACTATAGTACCTATTTTTAAGAAAAGTTCTTGAGGTGGCAGGCCTTTACGAATATTAATTCACATTTCTATGGAAGAATTTACATAAATATCATCATCTGATCAACACCTTAATAGGTTGCAGTATCGATGCTGTACTGTAATAAGTTTAAGATTCTCTATTGAATGTACTTAAACCCTTATTATTAAAAAAAAAAAAAATTAATTATTTNCCACGGAGTATATATATATATATATATATATATATATATACACACAAAGTAATTGATGTTTGCTTTTTAAGTAAAATCGATGACTCTTATTAGGATTATCAATTTATTAAATAGGAAGTCTAGTGGATAATCTGTTTGATTGTCATTCTTCACAGATCGTTTATTTATCATTCTTCAAGCCTCTACAGTAATTCTATTATAAGCTTATTTACACATTAATAAATTTCTTAAATGTTATATTCTGTTAACAAGTCTTTAGTTTTAATGAGGAATGGCCTCGTGGGCCTGGTTCTCTCCCTCTCAAGTCTCTAGTTAATCTCCTCTTACTTTCTTACTTCACTCTTCCTTTCCTACCACTTTTCTTCTCTATTCCCGCCCACCTTTTGGGCCCAGGCCAGAGGAGATACACGTACGCATAGCTATATGCTATCGTATGTAACACGTCCAAGGCCGCAGCTCCGACGTTGTTGGTGGCGATTTACTTCTTGATTTGTATGTTTGTAATAGAGTAGTGTTTGTGTATTGTTGTTTGTGTTGTATATTACTTTTAGTCAAAGGAAAAAAGGGTGGTTTTAAGTGCCATGTCCCTGTTTCTCCTACTGCTTTATTTCGCAGTATCTTCTATGAATACATGTTTGTTTATGTTTGCGTACTTCCTTCATACAAAATGATTATGTTGCAAAATTCTCTTATTAATTTATGAAACATAATCGCTTACAAATGTTTTTCTTGTTTTTTTTTTTCATGTTTATTTACATATGAGCTTTACAATAAATTATAAAAACAAATGGTTAAAAGAATGAAAAAGTGTGGATAATGCAATTTAGATCGTGATTTAGGTAGGATGGTAGAAGAAAAAAAAATTGTTTAGTAATCTTGAAATTCTTTAAAGGTTTTGATAACTGGGTTGCAAGACAGTGATAATATTACAATAAATTATAAAAACACTTGGTTAAAAGAATGAAAAAGTGTGGATAATGCAATTTAGATCGTGATTTAGGTAGGATGGTAGAAGAAAAAAAAATTGTCCCTGGACCACATTACTAAGGTCAAGTTTATTCAAAGTAAATTCACAGTAAAGGCAAATATCATTGCTACCTACAGTCTGATAATGTGCCGGGTTTGGGCATTTGAGCTAGTATCTCATTGTGATGTCATCTCCATTACCCTAGAAATAATAAACGGTGCAAGCACAGCAACCGTTCCAGGGTTTAATGTCCAGAAGACAAGATTTGTATCGATGAAGAGTTCCATGTCGTTCATAGCTTTTCCTCCTAATAGGCATTGCTCCAAAAAAATAGCGTATGTTAAGCCAGCTGTACTAAATAAGAATAACTCTTGCTTGCAAACTTTGGCTTAATCAAACAAGAAATCATACGTCTCAGTGATCTAAATTATCTTATTTAAATGGACTGATGATCATGGCGCAGAGTTCTGGAGGCCCTCCACAGCTCAAACAATACTTCTGGTTTGATAAATTCTTTATCTCGTCGTTGATTCATTTAAATATACAACTAGTTTGAATATATTCTAATCTGTAGTTAATATATCAGTGATAGTAGATTCACTTCAGACTATATCAGATGTAGATCATTAGTCCCTGGATATTTTTTGCTGCTTCATGCTTGCAGCGAGTTTCGTCAGCATCGTTATGAGGATGACCTGACAGTGCATTTACTTCTCGGTGTATCACCTAACGGTTAAGACCCCGTTGCATTGACTTGTCTAATGCAAGGCTTTTGCTAGTCTTGCTTATAATGAAGTGGATTATGTTCTTGAATGTCTCTTTCAGCAGTTTTTGTTGTTTATAGTTTAGGCGAGCTTAACCGTAATTGAGGGCCCAAAAGAGTTCTTAGCAGTGATATTTTTCCTTTGTGAGCTCTTTGGTACTGACTTTTTTTGGTACAGTTGATTTTTGTTTTGCTGTTTTTCCTGGACTTGGTAGGTTTGTTCATTCTCTTTGGCTCAACTCTGCATGACAATATCCAAAATGCTATGACTAATAGTCAAAATATTTGAAAAATTTCTGGAGCTGGACTTGTCTTCTCTTCATCAATGGGTGCTATTTTCACTGTTTACTTTTTGTAAAAGATAGTTAAGGTAAAAGTATTAGTTTAAAAGGCTTAAAAGTAATGCGGAAAATGTGCTGTGAGTAAATTCAAATACTATATGTGATTCCCTTACTTGGATGTTACGCACAATAAATGGGCATAATTAACTGTGCTTTCTTCTCTTTTATTGGAGCTGCATAAAGAATTGTCTTTAGTTCAAGAAAATTTGGGACCAATTGCTTGGCTGCTGAGAAATTTAATAACGTGATAAAGGTATCATGTGTGCTTTCAATGGTTCCCATTTACTAGGGAAGTTCTTAGTAAATTTAGGATCTTAAAAAAGTATCACAAGAAGAAAGGATTAGGTTATCGTTATAGAGTCATTAGATTGTCTTTGCGAACGTCTGAATAGATCCTATGCTGTTAGCTACTGTTAGTGTCGCGCACGATACCTTGGGCACGCCACTGAGCTACAATATGACGAATCATCTCTCGTTCTGCGTTGCTTGCCTTGTAAGATTTACAATTAAATGGCATCGCACCTGGTTTTAAAGTAATTTAAAATTCTTTGTCTCTCACTCGACCTTACTGTTCAATAAAGATCGCAATTTGATCGCGATATTGATTAAGAAATTTTACTAAATCGTGCCGCACTTCACTTGGTTGGTGATCTCCTACATTTAAATCTACCTCAACGATTGGAGTATGGGTACGACTGGTAACGGTTGTACTTCTCCTCTTGCAAGTGCTTGGCCTGTCTTCAACGCAAGTTTTTCTTGTTTCAAATTTAATGCAGGTATGGTTGTGGGCCCCATCGATGTTATGAGATTTAATAAATTTATGCTTCTTGATGAAATCAGGGTTGAATCGGCAATTTATAAATTAAAATTATTTTTTTGTGATGACAAGTTCTCGATCTCTGTTTCCGTAAAGATCAACATAGAACTTTCTTTACGATAATTAACGTGCGATGCATCGATAAACGTGCGTCCGATAATAATATCGGTTTGTTGTACATTATACAGCACCAAGCGTACTGAGATACTGTCTACTGTGGCACCATCAACACTTATTTAAGCTAATACGTAACCTGGTGATAACGTTTTGTAATTTTCGGGGCCAAAAGTACCTAATTCATATGGTTTATGGATCATTAAAAATTTATTTAGCAAGACAACACTTGCTTTTATAAAATAATCGGAACTTTCTATATCAACAAAACCGTTTAACATAATGTTATTCACATTAACTGGCTTTAAGTACTTTGCAGCTGTTCAGGCTTGCGTATGTGCGACCAGATTTACATTCACTGATACAGAAATATTGTTGCACTTGCTGCGTATATGACCCGAGGTCTTGCATAAGGTACACTAAGGCTCTCATCGTGGAAGAGGACAATTGAACAAATAGTGACTCAAAGACTGGCAGTTAAGACAACGTACCTTTTGACCCACGTTGAAACGCTTATTATAATTTACTTGATGTGGTACCAAATCAGCATTTGTCGGCATTTTGGGCTTGTAAGACGTTGTAGAAAAAGCAAGGGGTATTTATTGTTCAGTTGATGGTTACAACTGACGTGTGAAAACACTCAAATTCTTAGTATCACTGGAACGTAAATGGTCTACTCTTTGCTTTGTAATCAACTCGTAATCAAACATATCATGTAGCATACCTTCAAAGTTTGTATGAATTTGAGCAGACATGGCATTAAACAAATCTTTTTACCACAAGCTGACCAGAACTTGTTCTTTAATAATTGTAAAATCTAAATTTAGTTCTCTACATAATTTTTCTTTACCAAGAATGTTCTGTTGTAGTGATTCATGACTCTGCTGAGCTCTTTTGGACATTTGTTTCCAACACGCCGTAGCACTATGTTCACATATGAATAATGTCCAAAACGCTGTACGAAAAGACTCCCAAGTAAGTAAGTTGGCACGTCTCAACCAAAACCAATCTGCTGCACCGCAAATTTGAAGCATACGTGCCGTTTCGAAGGCAAAATGGTCAGGCCAGTTGTGCAACATACACATACTCTCTAACTAGGTGATCCAATCACGTGCTTGCTTTACTGATTCATTTCCCGAATAATTTTTTATGCTTTTGCTTAACTCAGACATTATGTGAAAACCGTGTGTGGCTTGGGCAACATTGAAAGTGTTATTGTCATTTACACGTGAACCGTCTGTTGCATTAATTTCGAGTCTATCAATCAATTGTTATATAGTCACGTCTCACCTTCTATTTTCATCGATCATCATCATCATTATTTTCGATATTACACTTAATCTACTCCAATCATTGTTTACAGCACCTGCAGACATACCGTTATTTTGATTTTGAATAGGTATATTTCTTGGCATTTCCTGGTATCTTTGTTGAAATTTTATTCCACCCACCGTCTCCTCAAGGTGCATATCACTCCTATCGCGATCAAGATCTTCGTTTAAAATATCTGGTCTTCGTTTTTAATCCACTCTGCATAAAAGTCTTTTACCATGACCAGCGGAACTATGGCTTCCCATAGGGATATTCGTCATGTGGTTTTCTCATGAACGTCAATTACCAGGTAATCCTTCTATTTGCCACTGAAAGCGGTCAAACTGTGTTTTGCCTAGAGGATCAAAATTAGATGCCAGTCCTAAATCAGTACCATTTACACTCTTACTGGTACCATTTATTTTTATGTACTTTCACAGCTCACAAGTTCTTAGTTACACAAAAACTTAGTTTCACAGTTCACAATATTTACTTAAACACATTCTAGTCACAATTTTACAATTTTTGGTATCCCACTTCTAAAATGTTTATGAAAAGTCACTCACACAATTACACACACACACACACACACACACACACACACACACACACACACATATATGTGTGTGTGTGTGTGTGTGTGTGTGTGTGTGTGTGTGTGTGTGT
>NW_019384268.1:200107-230271 GCF_000648655.2 Copidosoma floridanum | reverse complement strand
GTGCGCGTATATGATTATTATTAACTGAAATCAAGACTGTTTTCTTGTACTTATTTTAACAGAAGGTTTATTTAACACCTAACAGATAATTGTTACAGTTATCGATCGGTAAATACATTGGGATTCGTGAGCTCAGGCAACATACATGCTTACAGGTTGTGAATAAAGAGACAAAATTTCAACAATCAACTTAGATGGATAGTTCGTCAGCAATAGCAAGGAGCAACACATATCTGTAATGACTCGTCCATGGAATAACACCATACATCACATTACCACCTTGTATATATTGAAAATAACATTCACCGAAATAAAAATAATAAGACTTTTAACACTTCTTTAATAGGGGGAATGTTTGGGACCTTAGGAATCTGTTTAGTCTTTTAGGCTGCAGGGTTTGCATTGTTCTCTGGAAGTTGCGTCAGGCCTTTGAAATTGCCAAGAAAATCAGGGTTGATACTACTGATGCTGGTTTGGCTTAGCTTTGTTATTAACTTTTTGAAAGCTCTTTTAGTAAATACTACATAAAATATGATGACGCTTAATAGAAATAGCGTTATACCTATTAAGAGTATCATCGCAGCGTTATTAATATTTGTTTGGATTTCTCAATCAACTCTAAGGTACGTTTGTTGCTAAGGGGAATAAGTACAAGTATAGTTTACAATTTTTTCTGGTTCGTACGTCGTAAGAGTGAGAAGTGGGATCTATACATTGCTGTTTACATAAGTATTGGTTCCAGAGTTAAAGCATTTTTCTGCGTCCCTTATGGTGCATCTGAAATCTGCTTTTATGATACCATATCCAAAGGTTGGTGGGTGATATTTACTTTTTCTTGAGAAGACTAAAATGATGGGTTTATTTTCTGTCAAAAAAAGCCATTGAGAGGAGCTGATCGTTCTAGTAACACATGATTGCTTGGCGTTAAATACATGTGCATTATAATAACAGAGACTTATATTTTAAGGGCTTCAGAATGTTTCTTTTTTATCAGAATTTGGTTTTTTGTTGTGGTCTAGTGATAGGCATAAATATCCGTTGACGAAAAGATATTCATTTAGTTCTGATTGGTAAATAAAATAGTATTTGAGGTTGCCATCTGTTAGTGCTGAGTAATCTCCCATTAATATTATGTGAGTGGCGATAGTGCTTTCACGATTATTTGTTTTTATACACACTGGTCATGATATGCTTTTACATTCTTTTAAATTCATTATTTATGTAAGTGAGCATATTATTTGTGTTACTATTTTACTATCAATTACATGGAATTGAAGTTAACCATACTTATATAAAGATTGCGTATTTATTGCGTCAACTAGGTTTGGCATTTCTTGTCAAGAAATTAGTGTTTAAAAAATAACTAACACACTGGATTAGTCTTACTGAAAATTTAAATTTACTTTGTTGCATTAAGTTGGGTAATTTTTTCTATAATATTTTTAAAGATGATTAAGATGTAGCTTTCAAGTAACAAGCCATCTGCTTGCGCTTGCATCTTTGTTGGTGTATCTGCACTTCTTTTGAATTCAGAGGGAGTGAGTTGTGAATTCATAAGTTGCTTTGTTTGTGTTTTCTTACTTTGATTTATTTTATTGTCTATGTTGTAAGTGCATTTTTCTGATTTAGTGATGGTCTGTTCTTTGGTGCTGTACGCATTTTTAAAAATTGTAATTACCTTAGAATGTGTTGTTTTAACATTTATTTTGTATGATGTTAATAACTTGTATAATATAGATCTAGGGTTTCCTAGTTCTTGAACTTTAATTGATAATTTTTCCACTGCGTAAAACAAGATGTTGCTATAAATGTTTTCTTTAAGGAGTGTCATGTTAAGGTGTGTTAACATATCTGTGAGTTTCTAGTGAGCTCTTTTAAGACGATTAGTATTAATGTGAGATATTATTGACCAATTTTCGTTTATTATTGACATATCTTACACTTGTTCAATGGTGATTAATAGGTTGAAATTTAATTGATGAAATTTGGGTATTATCTTGGCAGTTGAAATTATCATGATTGTAAATATGATAAGACTGATAAACATATTTAATACTGAAAATGAAATAAATACATTCTGAGTGAGAAAAGGGAAATTACTTCTACTTTTTTTGTGTGTGTTACATATCTAAGTAGTGGTGCAGTTTTAAGTTTTTAGAGTCTCGTAAGTATTTATTGACTCGTTTGGCGTGCTGACAGCACTTTTTAAGAGTTTCATAGTATGCGGGGGGGCATATGTATCTACCCACTAAGGTTTTAAGCCTGTTTATGAAACAAACTATTACTAGTTTTGCACGCTCCTAGAGAGTTTGTGTTATTTCTAGGTAGCTGCATGAGGCTTTTACACCAGCTTTAGTTTACAACTGTAGTATACGATCATTATTATGAAAATGATTTGTCATTGATTCCTTTGAACGTTGTTTTTTCCAAATTATTGCATCATTGATAGCACTTGAATGGTTGAGAAAGTTCCGTCTTTTTATGAGGTAAAAAATTTATTTACTTTTTGTATCATGTTAAAAATTGTTGTTTAGCTTGTATTTCTACGTTCTTAGTATAAACAGCTAACAATTAAATCTGGGGTTCGTTTATTATAATTGTATATTCTGTTACCTGAGTTTTTGGCGTCAATCATTGATTGGGCTAGGATGTAGTAGCAGATTCGTGAGTCAGTTCCAGATTGGTCACAAAATCTGACTTGGCCATTCATAAATGTTGTGTAGTGTGTATCTATGAATAACTGTGTCTAAAATAAATTTAACAGTTTTTTAAATTACTACTACTATAATAAAAGCAGTACTTGCTCAGCAAAAAGAAGTAGATTCTTGATACTTTTTGTTCTAAGTGTTTTCAGCGAAAATTTGTAAAGATGTGAAGGAGTGAGAATAACTCTGTGAGCTCCATTTTTCTTATTATATTTGCTGCTACTTGATTTAATACTGCTGAGGGTTTAGAAGAAGATAAAATAAGAGATTTTATACTTCTTATTTTGATATATGAATAAATACAGCTATTTACTAAACCAATACAACTGGAGTATTTCCAAGTTTGTGTAGTGTTCAACCTAAGAAATTGTATATCACTTTGGTTTGTAACTTGTGATAACATTTTGTACCATCGTGATCCAAAATTTAACATTTCAGGGATTACTTCATCGCATCCTGTTTTAGTGCCGTATTTTTTAAGTACGTGATTGTGTAGCGATAAGAAGTACAATTTTTGATTCCAGAAAATTGGAAGTTCCTGGTAACATGCAACAGTTTCTCTTATGCATACTTTTATGTGTATGAACTTAACAATGTGTGCTAGCTCTCCCGCTAAAAAAAGTGATATACTCAGATGGTTTCCCATTACTTTTTTTTCTAATTCACTTTGTTTCAACAGTACGTCTGCGTATAATTCTTTCAGTTGTTTTATAAAGTGTTTTTTACAGTGATAAATGTTGAATCATCATATGTAACACATCTATAATGTCAATATTGACTTTTTTTTGTGTTAGAAAAATCTTTTTTCCGGGATTGGATAGTAAAAGTATTTTGAGGTACTCTGTTTTAATGAGTAAGAAGGAGGATAAGCTCACAGTATCCATGTATTTAATTTTATTATTGTCGTAATATATGACGTGGTAATGTACTTGTAAAGTTTTTAATAAATGATACGTGTTGATATGCAGCCGTATAATTGAGTAAACGACAAGTTTATTCTGGTTAAATTCATAACTAATTCCAGAATATCACATTCTCCTATATTGATTAAAGAGAATGTTGTTAAATTAGCAAAAGATTTTCTGCAATCATAAATTTGATTGCTGTGATTTAGGTTGAGACTTGGCAAAGATAATAAATCAAACAATTGTTTTTTACTGTTAAATAAGCCAATTTTTAATTTGTCTTTTATAATTGATATCATTGTTTCTTGCTTTGCTATGATAATTTGGCAGTACATCAAACAAAAATGACAACGAGAATACAAACAAGCATTAAGTGAGCAATGCAAGCAAAAAAATTCTAGTCATCTCTAGGTGCTGCATGCGTGTGTAAGTATGGCTTTTTTTCCTTTTTTTTCTAACATTTATTTGTTTAGGGGTTATGAGAAATGTATATGTGACATAAAAAGTTTCTGTGTGCTTGATTGATCTCAATTTCAACGTTTTCGTTTTGCCATGCATCGTGTGCTAAGTAAAGTCTGGAATCAATTTTTTTAAAGTAATTTCGTGTAGGTTAATTAATCAATTGACTAGATCTGTGATGTGTTGTGCATATGTGGGTAATAAATCATTTATTTTGAGGGGTTTGCTACAAAATAGCCATGCCAGTTTCTCAAAGATTAATTTTAAAAGCGTGTGTTGCGTGCTCTTATGTTGATAATTATTTCAATTAAATGTTACTTATTTTATCCACTCCTCCCACTGTTGTTCTATTGTAATAAATATTTTAAAATATTCGATAAGTATATGATGGGATTTTTCAAGCAAGCCATTTAATGGGGTGAGGGGGTGAAAGGTTGTTGTTTTAGGTTGTTATATTTTAAATTAACCAGCTACTCTTTTAAGGTTAGTTAGTACCTTGGTCTGTCAGTCTAGCTGTGAACGATGAATGACGAACGAAGAAATGAATTTTATGACAAATGCGTTTGCTATAAACGTGGCAGCTTCATCTTTCAGTGGTACTACTTAAGCGTGTTTTGAGAAAAAGCATTGCTTTATTAAAATATATTAATTTTTTTAATGCGTTGCTGATACCAGACCCTCTATGTCTAGACTGAGCTTTGCAGAAGGTATGATAAGTATGTCAGTCTAAATTAATTATAGTTATGTTCTTACTTGCACTAATTTTTTTTAGTTAACATTCAAGGCATTTTTCTCTGTATGATTAAATATCTTTTTACTAATGTTCCTAAAAGTATTTGTGCTTTAGCTTATGATGAGTTTTATTTACTTTTTTGTGTTCTCCTACAGATGAGTTGTGCATTTCTTTAGTTATGATATATCTTTCTTCTAGAGGTAGACCTTGTATTATTCCCAGTTTAATTTTTATTTTCGTTGGTTTACTAAGGTCTTGTGACATCTGCAATATCTTTTGGAATTTAATATATTCTAATTTAGCGCTCAAACAATGCTGTCTGTCGAAATATTTTTTTCCATTAATATTTTGCTTAAGTGTTAAATCGTTAATAAAAGAAAGATTTAGAGCTGTTTGTTATTTTTCCTCCGTCTTAACTTTTTTATGGGTATATCTATGTGATAATTGGAGTAATGTGAAACAACTTTAGGTGTGCCAATGATTAATTTTTCCAAGCAGGGTGATTGGTTTATTGTGCGGAGATCTTGCGCTCCATCATCTAATCAGTGACCGAGGGTGTCGGTAAAGTAAACGTTATTGTCTTTTTTCATATAGACTTTGTTGGGTAGGTAGGCAGTTCTGTGTATTATTTTTTTGGTGCTCTCGTATGATGGGTGCTTCGCATAAGCGTAGGGTATCAAAAAAAATTTTTTTGCCGTTATGAGGGTCTTGCTGTTGACTTTTATTAGTTTTTTGATGGGTGTTGAGCAAGTTTTCTTTGATTCTTCCTTCTTTTACAGATGAGACCACTAGCTCTAGTACTGTGTTCTAGAACATAGACAAGTTGAGTGAATATTCATTATTCTTATTGATGTTGAACTTTCGTTTTTTGAGTTCTAAGGCTTATACAGTTTCTTTGTAACAAAAGCTGATGTTTTTACCTGCCCTTTGACCTGCCGTTTCGCTGTTGGGTTTTTTTCTGGTATTGTGTGTGACAGCTATTGTGAGTCTCGATTTATGCAGGTAAGCGAAAGTATTTGCACGTTGATTGGACTTCTGAATAATGTTTTTACGTTAACGTTCTGATAGCTTGGATAAAATATCATATTAAATTGAAAAATGAGGAAGTTTGAATCGCCAGCTTGTCACTTAAGAACATGAGTACTTCATCGAGTTAAGCCTTACAAGGGGTTAATGATCAGAGACTTCTATAAATTTTCTACGGTACAGGTATACTCTTAAATGCTCTATGCAATATATTAAAGCTAGAGCTCCTTGAAAGTAGGTACAGTAGTGGCTTTTACTTTCGGTACAAGTGCGGGATATAAAAGCGATGGGCCTATCTTTCCTTATTTCTCCTGAAAAGAAAATCCCATCTATAGCATAGCCTGAAGCATCTGTTGTAAGTATAAATATTTTTCTTACATCAGGGTTAGTTAGAATTAAAGATGATTTACTTTTATCTGTAAAGTAAAACTCCCAATCCCTTTTAAGGAGTGTATTTCAGAGTTTTACTTTTTCTGGAAATTTTTTATGAATCTACGAAAATATTTCATGAATTCTAGAAATTGCTTAACACTTTTTTTTGTCAGGGAAATTCTTTAACTGCCTCCATCTTTTTTAGGTTAAGTTTCTGTCCTTCTCTACTGAGTATGTGGCTAAGATACATTATTTCTTGATTTATTAATTTGCATTTTTCTGGCTGTGAGATTTACTTGGCTTCTCTTAGTTGCCCTAACAATCAAGCAATTATTTTACAGTGTTTATTGAATTTTGAGAAGTAAATGAGCACATTATTACAAAAAGGAACTGCTTCTTCACTGTTGAAAATTAAGTCCAAGCATATTTATGCACTTGCTTTGATCTGAAAGTGCACCTTTCAAAATAAAAATCCTTAGATCGTACATAAAGGCGGTCCTTATGTTTGTCTTTTGTTTTTTATTTTGATTGGGTAAAAGCCGCTATCATGTCCATACTTCTATAAGAAAAGGGCGGAGCTCGTAGATTCGTTCTACAAACAAATCAATTTAATTTTTGTTTGTCAGAAACGAGTTGTCGGCCCAAAGGCCTCACTTCCTTTTACTTACAGTACATTTTTTTTTGAAATTATAGACTCGACGTTGTAGTGTTACGTTTTACTGAGTTATATCTATGGAGTGGTGTACGCTGAGCTGGCGTTAACCTACTGTTTAAGTTTATGTCTTATGCCATACGGTAGTAGCGTATCTTATTCGTCTTTTTATCTCACGTCTATGTAAGGATCTTTGTCATATTTTGACTATTAAATTTTTCCTCGATATTCAATTCATTCATCAAGGTAAGAATTATGTGTCAATTAATTTGAATATTAATTCTTGATATATTTCATATAATTGAGTAATTGAAACATTTTTAATCTAAGGAAGTAAATTTAATCGACAACCAAGTTATGTCTTATCTAATGATCTAATAACTTTAGAAAAGCCAGAAACAATTGATTTTACAAACAGTATAAATGATAAAGTTTCAGATTCGCATTTACTATGTTTATACAATTTGTAGTTTCCTTAACTTATCTTACTTCTATCATCGTTGGTTAGCTACTGCTTACGCGCACGCAGTCACAAGATTTTACAAGGTTGACCGCAACGATGATCCTCATCCTACATGAAAGTACTCGTGGTGATGATAATAGTTGGGCTGCTACTTTTAACGTTGGAACCCAAGTTAACAATCCTTTCATTCTTGTTCCTCGTTGATTCATTTCTTAGGCGAGTCTACAGTGGCCTGGTTTTCTCGAACTTCTTTCACACAGCTTCGTCACCAAACTAAGTCTTACATTTGCTTAAAATGTACGCTTTTAACACGTACCTTAAGCACCGAACTAAGTCTTACATCCACTTAAAAGACGCAACAGAACTCACTCTCTAACCTTGATAGTTATTTTGGAGCACTTGATAGAAGACAAAAAGTGAGTATTATGATGTGCGAGGAATCCTTATACTCTTGCACTTAAGGAGGACGCGTCAGGTTGGTGATCCAAACGACCAATCGGAGCTTAACCGAATTACTCTTGATTGCCATGAGCACAGTCGTGGTGTAG
Source organism: Copidosoma floridanum (assembly GCF_000648655.2). Next base: position 222,408 of record NW_019384268.1, on the reverse strand, counting down.
TAATTTTATAGTAATTGACGGTTTAAACTGCTGATCTCTCAAATTTTTTGTGAAGTATAAGTTGCTGTAGAAATTGTGTATAATGTTTCTAGTTTACATACGCATTAAAAAATGTTAAAATTGTTGATTAATTACATTTTTGAGTGTACTTGTGCAAATTGATTTTGTAAGATGAGCTTTTTATAATACTGTTTGAAGTTGCATGCATAGTCCAAGTTTTCCCCACAAAAGCGTTTTAAAAGAAGTAAGTTATATGTCACGTATTGCAGAAGCAGGCATACTGCTCGATGTTCGAGATTCCTGATCTTTTGCTTATTATGATTTGAAAGCAAAACTCTGTGTTTTAAAGCAATGAATATTAGGTATATTACATGGGATGTCACACCGATTTCAAACAAAAAAGCTTTAAAATACTTAAATGCTCTGACTTCAGATAAAATATCTACTAAGTAGGGTACGAGTTGGTTCTGGTAAGGTTTTAAGTCATTAAGTTTTCTAAAATCCGTTACGACTCTGTATCTCTATTGACCGTCTGGACTTGATTATTTTGGCACGTAGAAAAAAGGTGCTATATAAGCGCTCATGGAAGGCTTGATGACCTCGTTGTCAAATATTTCTTAGGCTTGTCTGTTTATTTCTTCTCGTAAAACAGGAGATTGCCAGAAAGGCTTAATTTTAATAAGCGTACTAGTTATTGTTGGGATGCTTATCTTTATAAGATTTGTGGCAGGTTAGCTTTTAATTTCAAGGTAAAATCTGTTGGCATGGTCAGCTATTGTTTTTTTTATGATTCTTTGTTTTGTATGCTCAATATGTTCTAGACGTTAATTCAAAACTCTCTGTTCAAGTAGCGTTACGTTCTAGTAAATTATGTCTTCAAAACTTCTTCATTTTTAATGTTTACAGTACATTTTCTCTTTATTTGTAATTTTATGTTTTTGATGTAATTGTTAGCGCGTTATTTCACTTGTACGATTTTCTGATTTACAGCCTTTTTAAGAACTAAGTGTTAAACTATTTTTGAAGGAGGTTTGAATATTAAGTGTAGTCGTTGTCTTTATTTTTGTCTGTAAAGTAATTTTTCTAAGCTCTTAAGGCTTCTCAGGAGTTAGCTTTTTGTGTCACTTTAGTTAGTATTATAATGTTGCTGGTATAAAGTTTTAAGTTGGTTTTAAGATAGATTGTGGTAAAGTAGTTTTTCGTTTTATGATCTCGGATTTCAGCATTTGTAATGTCATTTTTTGATTTATGATTTTGGATTTCATAGATTTTTGATAGTTCGGAATTTTCCCTTGTTTTATTACTACTGAGTTTGGATGTAGTAATTTTTGGATGTTCTGAGTAAGAGTGCTTGGTTTTTTTAAGCGTAAGAAGTTGTATGGAATGTTCGTGTAAGTGTACTGTATAGAATATTTGTGTTATTTATTCTGGTTACAATAGGTCTTACCTAGTTTTGTATTTTTCGGTTATTTTGGGAGTAATTTGTTTGTACTTGATAAGTACAAAATATCTTGTTTCCTTTTAGGCCGTATGTTTCTGTAGGCAAGTCATCCGTTATGATCCAAAATTTGGAGCGGCATTAATAAAAGCTTAGAATAATTAGCTCTTGAGTTATAACTTCCTTGTTTGTTATTTTTTAGAAGCAGAATATTATCTCGGAAAATAATGATGTGAGGTGGAATAACGGATTCTTCAATGAGTAAAGCATCTGCACCAGTGTCTAAAAATAAATGAAAAGGGTCGAGTGATTTTACTCAATTTGATTGTTACGGAAGTGATTAGTACTTTGATATTTAGTAGGATATTTTTCTTAACTATTGTCTGTTTTGGTAAGATGTGAGTGTTACATTTCTAGTTTCTGTCAAGCTTTCTCTCTTGAAGAAACCTGAGTCATTTTCCGATGCCCTTTGCTTAATTTTATCGTTGAAGGTCTTTGTCTTCTATTTACTTTTCCAGTGACTTAATTTTCTTCAATAGTTGCATGCTTTTTGATTGTTCCAAAAATAATTTATTATGTTTTAAGTTTGATGCTGAGTGCATTGGTTTGGTACATGATTATTAGGTAAATATGTAGAGGGAAGATTATTATGTGATAGTTGACTCCATGATACGCCCTTTTTCGAAGATTGTGTATACAATACTGTAGGGGAGTGGCTTGCATGAAGTTCGATTGTAGATAGTGTAGTGGTGTACATGGGCATGGCAGGGTGTGTGTCGGTTTTACTGAAATTATGGCGATACCAGTTGTCTGCTGTGTGCCCCCATATTTTAAAAATTCAATATTTTTCTGCTGTTCGGAATAAATTTTTCTTACCTTTTGACTTGCTCTATTAGTTATGTTTGTTTTTGTTTGTTATTAATGTCCGAGTTAGCAGCACGCGAAGTCTCTTTCAACTGCTATAGCTCAAGACGTGATTGCTTCGAGGTTGTCTGCGTATTATCAATGTAACTATTATCTCAGGCTAATATTTTTGGTTAATGTTTGCTTCTTCTAATAAGCATCTACCCTTATCTATTGGATATTAATTGTTTTTTTCTAGTGCTTTGTATAGTTTATGAACTTTAGGTAAAAGGGTACTTGTTCTATACTTTTGTACTTCTTTAATACGTTAGCTCGTTTATTTGAACTCTCTTTACTATCATTAGATTTTTTTTTTTTTTGGCCTTATTAAATTTAGTTTCTACTTAAAAATTATCTTTGCCATAAATAGGAGAATTTCAGAATAATAAGGCACAATACAAATAAAAGAATTTGTTTGCAGATCCTTATAAAAATAAGCAGATGTATAAAAAAATTCTTGAAATAATGTAAAACTATGCATGAAAAAATTCGGGAGAAAAATGAGAAAAATTTAATAAGCAATCACATCAAGGCTGTGCTTGACAAATTGTATTAAAGTTAAACTTTTTTGGCTATATCCACCGGAAGTGGACTTTGCATGTTACTTCCACTTTAACCCAATTTATCCACCATACTACCTCCTCCCTTTTCCCTCTTTGACTCTTAACATTACACCATATCACTATAGTACACATTAAATCAATTCATTACAAAAAAAAAGAAAAAACATTGTTTAACTGGATTTGAACCCCCCAACGTCTGCACCCAAACCGAATCTCTTACCCACTATCCTATAAGTGGTCCCAATGTATTAGAAACTTGATAACTTCTTTTTATGGTGTTGTTTGTAACTAATTTTTTCATGTAAATATTTATTCATTCAGTAATTTGATTAAATTAACAGCAGTATTCAATCTGGTTTAGTATAATTGATGAATACAGTATTTATTTAAAATACCGATTTTTCTAATTAAATGTTTTTCTTAAACTAAGACATATAGACATATATAGACATAAGAATATTTAAGCAGAGCAGACTTTTTTGTTGTTTTCAGTACTTTACTTTCAGTTTTTTAATTCACGTCATTTACTTATCATTTATCTGTTACTGTTACAATAAAAAAGTTGTTATTCACATAACTTTTTATTTCTTATTTTAAAAGTTTCAAAAAATTTTTGTGTACTCTTTACAAATCCAAGCCTTTTTTTTGCGTTTAATTCTTAAACAATTTTTCCATTTGTTCCTACAGTGATTTTTAGATATGAAGACGCTCATAACAGCTAGTAAAGAAAAACTTTAGAGAGGTAAGGCGAGTGTGAATATATGCAGCAAAGCTGAAAAGTATTTTTTTCATATTGATGTACTTATATACATGATTTTATGTATACTTCACCCTTTTTATCTTGTGTTATTGAAGAAATCCAACTTGTAGATTCATTTCAAAATTCAGTAGGTTCTGCCTCAAGTAATTATTTATACTAGCAAAAATGGGGAAATTGTTACTGATCATACAAATTCAATTTCACTTGACTTTTCCATCGAGTTTTATGTAAGATTTTAATGTTTTAAAATCAAAAATATAAGAAGAGTACCGTTGAATAACCTACAATATTTTGTTAGTATTTTTCATGCTATTCCAAATATACATATGATGTTTAAATAATATTTGTCAAAAAAACGTTTGTGTAGTAAACGCCGCACAACATTCACTGGCACTTAATACGACCCTATTGAAGAAAATGGTAAAATAGGAAGGTTTTTAATAAATTTTTTAGTACAATTATGTTTTAAGTATTAAATATAAACCAGTTAGACGTACGTAAACATACAGGACAAATGTGAGAGTGACGTCAGCAGAGATCTTCAATGTCAGCACATAGGTTTGTACTGACTAGACTACAAATTTTTTGTATTGTATTGTACCTGTTCCCGATGAGAAATAGCGATTATATGTAAGGCATTGTGGATTTGCATCATTATTGGGAAGGGCGCATATAAATTAATAAAAGTTTCAGCGTAGCAAGGATACTGTTTCTGCGTAGGTGTTGCGAGCACGGCAATCTGACAGAAGGAGGTGATTGTCCAGGGCCGCTTGGAATGACAGTATGTCACGATACGGTGCAACAGGTATTCTCGCGGACGGTTGTGTCGAGAAAAAAATGATATGGATATTGCATCGCTTTTCTTTTCAACAGTGATGCAAGCCTACGACACTTTTTTATGAGTCACAGTAGCGTCAAGACGTGAAAGCTTGTCTCAAAAAGTAAAATAGAAATTAATAAAAAAACTTTAAACTGTCTTTTCCTAAGAACTCTTGAACGTTAACTTAACAGTACTATAATATATTATTTTACATTGCTCAGTTCTTAAACATTACAAAATATATTGGAACTACACCATTATAACGTAGGTATACTTATTTAAACAATAATTAAACCGTCCCCGTAAATAATTCTGTTTTATAAAAAAAATTATGTTTATAATTGTATTTGTCTACCATATAATTTCATTAAAGAATAACTCTACAATTCCTGGATACTTAAGCATCCATAGTCTACCATAGATTTTTTTCTTTCTCTACCGTTTCGTTATTTTTTTTGAAACTCGCGCTTAACATTAACCAAAATGTTACATACAAAGATATAATCCAAGCATGACAGCTAGTGCCTTGTGACGCATGTTTTATGAAGATGGAAGAAAGGTAATAACGTAAGAGCTTCTTGATCTCCCCTTTTTCTTCGTAATGCATTAATTATTTTTTCCAATTATATTTGAAATGTGCTTATCACTTTCTATGCTTTTTTTTCTTTGTCCTAGCTATTCGTAAAAAAGTGATGTAGTTAAATAAGTGGACGTGCAAGCTACGATGTTTCTGCTCAGAAATTTGGTCAAGGGTCACTAAATCAGATTTAACAGTGGCATGTTGTATCTGTATTTTTTTCTGTTAGCACTTTTATAATATTAATGGCCATAAAGCTGAAAAACTTTTTGAACTCTAATGTGACTTACTTTTAATCCCATTATTATCACAGATGAGTGAATTCTAGAACCTGAATTACTATTACTGCAATATGATATTTCTTAGTAAGCAAATGTCACCAAGAACACCAAACATATACTAAAAGAACGACTGTAAAGATATAGAAATTGATTTCCTCTCCTTGCAATAAGATGGCGGAAACTTATTCAGAGAACTTACGAATAAGTAAATGATAAAGATTCTAATCCAGCAAAGATTCTATTCTAGTAAGAATTCAAGTCTAGTTTGGGATTTTAATCTAGTAGTAGTTATAATCCAGTAACGTGGATAAAAATTCTCACTTAATTATCCTCCTTACTAAATTAGAACCCTTAATAGATTCAAGTTCTTACTGGATTAGAAACCTTGTGGGAAGTTTCAGCCTGCTGGCCTAAATGCTACTGGGCTTAGAGTTCTACTGCATTGAGTCCCATTATCTTACTACCTTTACTTTTTACTGCACAAGTTACTATCTAGAGAGGGTTCTTACTACCTTTCACCGAGACACTCTAATACCTCCATTTTTTCTGCACACATAACCATGCAATAGCAGCAAATAGCACATAGGTGCTGTTGTTGTACAGCAGCTCTGCTGCTTAACTTTTTTGGGTGTCAAGCTAAAAAAAAAAAAAAAATCATGCTTCGAATTAAATGGCAAAAAAAATCACAAGAAAATTTAAAACATATATACAAATATTTCTGTAACAGAATATTTAAAAAAAAATACAAGTCAACCATTAAAATTTCGTAAATACAATTTATATGTAATTCATAAATTCAGGAGAATCTATGAGAAACTTTTTGTAAAGTCTAACGTTGTGATGCACACAGGTGGCCTTGTGCCCCATTGTGATGTTGGCCAACAGTCGCTAGTCTTATATTATTAGCATTAGTTAGAGGATAGATAAGATTAATAATATCATGAACAACAAATTTGAATCCTTCCAAACGTTGTTTCCCGATAAGCCAATCACTTGCACGTTTTTAGCATTGTATAGGTGTTGTCAAAAATGTCAAAAATTTGTCCTATAGTTTTATAAAGAAAATTTCCAGATTTCCACGATATACCGTGGAAGCAGCGTTCCAAATACAAGGTTTTTCTTCTGTATTTATATAAGAGTCATTATCATAAAAAAGTCGTTGCTGTGAAGTCAGATGACTTCTCACTATAATATTTTTTTTTTCTTTGATACTTGATGTTCTCCTCTCTATTAGATTACTATTTTTCATAATTTTTAAAAAAATCTTTCTTCTTCTTCTGTTCAGTCTACTCCACATACCTGTCAATGATCCTTTTACACTCTTTGTATTTTCCATTGTACCCTTTCTTTTCAGCCCTTAGACCTTGTCCCATAATAATTCGCTTATGTGATACACGACTAGCTTTTTAGAAAATACCACAATTTTTCAAAAATATTTTAATTTGTTTTCAGATTTTTTTTGTGCCAATTCCTTCTTCTCACCTCTCATCTCAAATTTTTACCACTCGTCTTGTCTTCGCTTGTTCTGTTCATATTCTCTGCTCCAGCTGCTGCTGCTAACGCTGCTGTGACCTTTTTTGTAATGGTTAAGAGACGAATAATGTTGAGAGAGCTAGTCACGAGCCTTTATAGTTTTACCTTTACTACCACTATCTATCTCCCCCACTACTTACATGAGTTTCTTAACATTTTCGCTCATTGGATTGTATTAAACAATGCGATCGTACAGAATTAAGCAATGGGCTGATGTGATCACAGAAAAATTATCGTTAAATTTTAACTTTAAACCGTCATCAACTGGAGCGTTTTTCAGCGACTCATTTTCCTTGGAGCAATTAATGACAATGAGAGGTATTTGTAATAGGAGTGAAATTTTGCTTAACAGTGAGGCATGATCTTTACCATCGTAAAAATTTTAAAAATTAGCATCCATATCATGTAACAATGCAAACTGATTTTTTGCTATGTTTAGATCGAGATCACCGTAGTGACAGTATTGCAAATTTAAGTAGAGTTTTACATTCCTTATGTTGTAATGATCAAACAAACTAGCATTAACTCCTCTAAGATTCTTACGGTTTGTCTGAAAAGTTAAAATTACATATCATGGTTTTTCCAACTGACTGGACAACTTGACTGTTCAAATATGTTTTGATGTTGTGGGCAAAAGTAGAATATTCTTAGAGCTTCCAAGTTCGGATACTAATAGGTATAAACTTATCATTCTGTAAATAATAAAACAATTAAATTATATGAAAATCTGACATTACTACATGGGACATATGCCATTCGAGTTTCAATATTTCTATTTTGAACTCACTCTACACTTGAACTACGTTAGCGTCATGGTCAGTCACTATTTGCGATTGCATGACTGCATTTAAATTAGTTCTTGATCTCGTAAGTAAAAGATCAAGTTTTACATTAACAACAATCTTGCGATAGTCTTCAGCGAAACCTAATATCATATTCAGAGGAATCAAGACACCTAAGTAGCTGTTAATATAAGTAAGAGTTGTTGCATCTGAAATTCAAAACCAATCGGCATTATCAGCCATAGTTTTCCTGATCAAGACTAAATGTGAGTCCATTTTTCATGAGGATTCAGGCAGACCAACATTCTTAAATTTTTCTATCTCTATATCATTCATCCCGTATCTTATATCTTCAAATAATCAGCAGATGGCTCCATTCATCAGTGAAGCAGATGCTGTTGCCATATTACCATATGATTTAAACTAACCTTTGATGAATGTGAATGAAACTGCGTGACGGTAGCAGACACAGGTCTGGATGTTAAATAGATGTACGGATTTGATCTCTATTATTGTTGGTTGCAGATGCGTATGGTAGATTAGCACGGATGTCATGGTTTGCAATGGGCTCGTCAAAGGTTACAGGTGACTTTATGCTTAGAATCTTTTTCATGCTTAATGCAACAAAATAAGAAAATACAAGTTAGTTTTTATCAGGGCCTTTTATTTTTAATCCTAGACTTCTCAGAAATTAAATGTTTGTTCGCATTAGCTTTTGATATTTTTGCTGTCTTCTTCGTTGATGAGCGAGTGGTTTAGATACTAATTGTTGACTGAGCGCAAAAGTGCATTTCGAGCTGGTTATATATCTTATATGACTGTACAGAATTTCCGTTGTTGTGAGGGTTTTATGTGCAACGGCATTGTTATAACTTCTCCGCGAAAATTGACTTATTCTTCATCTTGGTCAACTATACGTAATTGTATGTGATCAATAGTGCGGCTGACGATCGGTTAATAAATTATTTGTAATGGAACCTCAATAACTTTGTATCCTAACGGGACTGCTGGAAAAAAATCGTAAATTGCACGAACCTTTTTTTCGTTTACAAAGGCTTCATTCGAAATGTTTCACTCAACTCGTAATATGTTTACTTTGAGGACAGCCACAGATACATCAGGACATCAATCGTATGACTACAAATAATTACGCTCTAAAGTGTGTTATTGTTAGGTTTGATATTAGAAGTTATATCGTTAGGCTCTAATACGTCCACTAAGAATGACTCGATATTCTTAATTTAGTAGTTACCTGTTGGAAAAATGACCACTTAGTTATCTAAGTAGAATTTATTATTACCTTGATCAAAACTTAAAATAAAGTTATATGTGGTAAGTTCTATTAAGCCAGGAACGTAATAATGTTATGGCGATAATTTAATACATGAAAAATATTGCGCTTCTTATACAGAAGAAGTACCAGACATACAAAGTGTCAACATTTTTTCCTGACTGCTAAATAGTAAATGAATGAATTATGATTATGACATTCCCTTTTGACAATTTCCTTGATAAGAATAGCAAGCACCAATGACCACAGCTAAAAGAACAAAAGTTTTGATATTTTTAATATTTATACTTAACCTCGTTAATTCCAAGTACGTCATTAAATCTAAAGATGGCTGCATATCGCCAAAGCTGTTAAAGTATGTGGCATTATTTCCACATGTTTTATACGCTACCCAATGTGTTCCTAGTCCATCAATAATGTTAAGACTTACATTAGCAGTTATACAATATTGTGGTTTATTGAAAGGTAAGTTGTTTCGCTCAAATAATCCACTGAAATTGGGAAATTTCAGTTTTTTAGCATAGTTAGGTAAACTAATATAAGTTATAGCTGGATCAAAGATTTTTATTTTATTAATATTTTTTAAACCACTTCCAGAACATGACTTTACGTAGACATCTAACTCAGACTTATATGATCGGAGTTTGAGACCTTTTTTAAGTGCAACAGCCTCCATAGTTTTATTGTGTCTTTGGATCTCTTGCATCTGCCTTTTAACAGCCTTGCCAGCATTCATACCGCTCAATTTTGCAGCTACACCATCAGCTAGTGCACCATTTGCACTCAAACCAGCAAATACGGGTATTAGAAGTAGTACACTGCCAGTTTTAGCAGGAAGACGTTTGATACATGGTATTTTTACACTTTCCTTACCACCTACTTTTTTAACTGCAGTACGTTTTTTCATCAAAGTTAAAACTATAACCTGGGTGCATCTTGGTTTTTGGTACTTATTTTCCACGATACAGTCTTAATGACTGTACTCAAGGCATAACACGGTCTTTTTTTACTTTTCACACTTATACCTATCTTTCTTTTAAGCCTCAGTAGTACGTGCTATAGATAGAGTAGTTTTTTTTTTTTAATTCTTAAATTTTCAGCTTTGACTTTTCACCAAGCTTTCTTGGCTAAGACCTTATCTGCTAAGTTTCGAGCTTCAATGTTTTCTTGATTCTGAAATTAAACTACATCATGCTCCTTGCACGCTTCATCTAGTAGGTTTATACCTGGATGATCTTTAACAAGACATTTCACAAGTTTAGTACATGGACCATAGTTCTGATAGCCTGGTATGTAAAGTTCAACGGGTAAAGTGTTTGTAATCTTATTTTGGAGACCACGTCCTCTCTTATCATGAATAATCATTACTCATCGTAGGTTGAATCACAACTGAGCTCTAGAGGAAGCAATGATTGTATTTAAAGTCTGCAGGTCTGAAAATATGCAACCATCAAAGTATATAAACAGTGTTTTCGCCGACTTGACGTCAGTCGTAGTCCAACCTTTGCCCACTGCAGACATGAAATTTAAAGAGCAATCCGTAAAATTGCAGGTTCTTAACTCCAATGCTGTTGTAGAACAGGAAAAGCGCTCCACTTGACATGGTGACTTACTACGTATCAGTGCTAATCATACATCCTAATCGACCAAGATTTGAAAATATTTATTTGTATTCAAAGTCGCTTAACCAGCCGTAATATAAGTTCTTACAAGAGCTTTTATGGCTTAAAGATGGTGTACAATACTTTACTTTTAGTAAACATGAAGCAGTAGGGTCTCCAGACTGTGCTCTATAAAACTTTATTATTACTTTTGATGATATCGCATGCAAAAAGCAGGATAATGTAAAAGCTTCAAACTCCATGTGAAAACATAAAAATATGTATTGCTTTTATCTCTTTCAGTCACATGCGCAAGCACCAAAGCTCCTTGTGAGAGATAACGTTAATTTTCTAGCCTTATTTCGTTAAGATGAACCTAATTTAAAGCATGTATTCGATGACCACGTCAATTTTGAAAGTTTCTACAGTCAGTTTAAGGATCTATGTCGAAGCTGTTGGAATGATAATGAATATGGTTTCGTCGTTATCGACACTAGTAGGCAGATAAATAACGGTTGATACTGTAAGGGTTTCAACAGTTTTGCTATGGTTATAGGACGTATATAGCGTGAGCTAATCAGTCTACTTTGAGACATCAGAGCGCCAGCATGTACGAGAAAACAGAAGACGTTCTTCATCAGCTGGTGAAGGCAAGAGAAGCCGTCAAAAAGGAATAAAGATTATCAAAATTTTAAAAAGATAAGGTTTAAAGAGTACTTAGCACCACTTTTAAACCAATTACCAATCCTTTACAACTAATTGTGATGCAAACGAAAAAAGGGAATAAAAAGAGTAATTTTGTTATCAACAATGACATTAATAATACTCGTATTCCAAAGCTGCCTATCGATCAAAAAAAAAGAAAAAATACAGCAATTTAAAAAAATACGAAGTTTGAGTCTACCGTTAGTTAAAGAGACACTAATGATGATGTCAATGAGGATAAGGATAATGATGATATGAATGTAACTATTTCAAATTAGATAGATGATGATAATAAAAACACTTTCATTAACTCATACTTACAAATTACTCATGAATACAAAAAAAATTTATTTGATCAGATGTATTGGCTTCGAAAACGAGATAAAAAATACAAATTTTTTAAACTTTAAGTGCACATCGAAAGGGTTTGAACAATAATGGACCAATTCGAACCTGTAGTAGTAATAAATTTAATAAAGTTACAGCTTTCTTGTTAAATCTTATAGGCAACAAAAAAGGATCATCAGTACCTAACTATAAAATTGCTAAGCCAACGTGTCAGTAGCAACAAGTAAATAATGTACACTAGGATGATAGAAATGAGCTGGTGGATCGTCTCCACCTACTCATAGCTGAAGACTGGCAGGAAATCTAAACCATGATAATGAGATACTATTGGTTATTGAAGAGATATTAGAAGCAGGGTATATTTATTAGGTCAATCGTGAATTTAAGTCAATATTACAATAAGCATCGACGTATACGGACGTCAGCTTAGTAAGACTAAAGGTGGCAGCTTATGGTCTCCTGGTATTGCATACAAAGTTACTGCTGATGGTCAGTATAATTTACAAAATAAAAAATTGTGCAATATTGCAGCAGCAATGAACTTAAACGATGACATGAATCTTAGTAATTTTTAGAACTAAAAGAAAATTTCAGTTGACGAGCAAAGTAAGCTTAAAGCAGTTTTAAATAATTTAAACGATTCATTTATTTAAAAAATAGCAAATTTAGAGCAGGAACTAAATATTTTAAAAGAAGTGTTATCTCAGATTTTCAACATTACTCCGGAAGGTAATTACAGTAAATTTATATATACACTGGTTGTATGTGTGTAATATCTCCTATCATTGACTTACCAGACAGCAACGAGGATGGACCGCAAAAAGAAAACTGTGGTGAAGGAGCTCAACAAACTAGTTCGTCGTTACTATCCAATTCAGAAGTATGATATACAAAGATTGGACGAAACATGGCAAGCTAATCACTTCAAAATGATACCTCACACTAGAGAAAACAAAGGTCTTAGATATAAGATTACTGTAATTGACATATTATCAAAATATGCATTGGCCGTACCAGTAAGATGAAAAACAAGGAATAATGTCACAGCAGCATTGATATCCATAATTAATCGAGGAAGAATACTAAAAAATTAACATACTTGTTGAGGTAGAAAATTTTATTGCAAAAGTTTCAAGGATCTTATAAAAAAATAAAAAATCAATCTCTATTAAACTTATAGTAACCTCAAAGGATTAATATGTGAAAGTTTTAATCACACATTAAAAAATATAATGTGGGTTCAACTGAGTTTAAATGGTAACTATAAATAGCTCAATTTACTGCTGGACTTAATTACAGCCTATAAAAATCGAAAATACTGCACAATAGCACTGAAACCAAAAGATATTACATAAACCAATAAAGCTCAACTTTTAAAACGCTAAAATTCCTAAGGTGAGCCTGAAACAAAATATGAAAAATTTGAAACTAATGATAAAGTACGTATAAGTAAAGATAAAAATGCTTTTAAGAAAGGTTATACATAAAACTGGTTTACAGAGATTTTTCACAATTACTAAGATTTTAAAAAAAATCCCAACTACTAACTCCTTGAAAAATTACAAAAAACAATCAATCTGATAGATAAGAAGAGTTAAAATTTTTGTTTATTGCTTCGAGGAGGACTCGATATGCTCTCTGGCTCATTTCACATTGGAACGACTTTCATAGGCAGATATACCTCTATATAGAAGGCTAGCTTCTGTCTCTTTCTTGGAGGAGAATCTGATATTTTCTTCAACTTATGCAGCATTGGAACAAGCTCCACAAGGTAAGGTGACTCCTGATATAGGGACATTAACTCTCCAAGATTCTCCCCCACTCTAACATCCTCCACTGGCTATCGCTTTTTTTTTGTTCTTCTGCTTTTTGATCTTCCTGCAGTAGAATTTGTAGAAATGCTCAATTATCCTCATCTATCATAATTTTATGCCCACAAGGCAGTGTATCTATAAAGTTCAGCAGCAGATGGCGCTTATCATTTTTCGGACTCAAGGTTTTTTCCTGTTTCCCAGTGTTAACGTCATACTGCTCATTAATGTATCATCTTGCACACCAATATAATACGTTTAACTACGTAACCCAATAAAATCAAGCATACTTTTATAACAACACTTATCGTTTATAGGCCAAATCACTTTCTTACTTCTTCAATGTAAATTAAAATGATAATAGTCTGCATAATCTGATGTATCAAAGTTATCGACATCTTTACCCATTACTTTATAAATGTCTTTATCTTCAACGATGACGGCATGAATCTAAATTAGTCAATATATGAGAAGCTTATGTCAGTACCATTAATGTATTTTGTAAGCGATATGTATTAATTTTTATTTTCAGTAATTAGTGCTACACGACCCTTGGAGTCTGCATCAATTGCTATGTCCTTTATGATAAAGTGAGAGTCATATCCAGTCTGATTATAAGATACAACAGGTATACATTTTGAATTTAAAAACTTAATGTTACAATCTTCTATGAGTGGTTCCTCTGAATTTTTCCGTTAAACTACAATGATCTCTCACTTTTTTCTCTTTTTTTAAAGGTTTTTCATTAACTTTGATGTGATTTTGCTTATGCAAAGTTTAACATTTGTCAATTTATAAGATTCATTGGATTTGGTTTCTAATGCGTTTGATTTAGCTCACTTGTAAGTGCTTTAAATTAATCAATAAACCACTCTGCAGAAGTTAAAGCTTTATTAATATGTTTCTCTTGTCTGTAGCTATGAAAAAATTAAGCGTGCACCATCAAAACTGCACTGAAAAGAATACTCAATACTGTAAGCGTCATGTTTTTTATTGTTTGCGATCATCATTTTTAACAAGTTTTGAAAGGCACTCAAAATCAGTACATATAACATAAGGAACTTTCTCAAAACAGTCGATTTCGTGTTTTAAAATTTTATGTTCAGTATTAAAGAATTTTTAACATTCATAACAACTGAAGCACATGCGTTTATTGCATGTTAATTGACTTCTAACTGAACAAGATGAATTTTTAATCCACACTTAGTGGACCTTAATCTTAGGAAAACTCACTTCGTTAGTACCATCATCATGTTCTGCCATTTCTTTCTCATTCTCATTTGTGTGGTAATTCTGAAAGAGTAATGAATTGGCATACTCTTTTGTCTTTACCGAATTTATAAAGCATGGAGAAACATTGTTATTATTTTTAATTTTTTGAAGAATGTACTGGTTCACGGATACAGAATTTGGCTTTCCAAGTTTTACAAAATCTTTCACTGATATTAAAAACTGTATACCACTAAAGTGAAGCTTATTTTTTTACTGCATGTTCTGATTAATACAATTGCTGTGTGCTTCTGCTAGAGAAAGAGCAGACAATACTGCCCACATAAACACTTATCATCATTGTTATTTACATTAATACAGGCTCTTTTATTCTAACTAATATGTGGTAATTCAAAGTACGAACTTGCTTTTATCGGATTAAACTTATTAATATTTATCATTGAATGTAAAATCTGTGGCAATGACTAGCCTAAAACTCTTTGTTTAAACTATTCTATCTAGTGTTTTAATTTCTGACTTACATGGTAATCAAACCTCTTACTCAGATTTTTTGATTTGTAAATTGGAGCATTTTAGTAAGACACTTGTAAATGCACTGTATTCTTGCAGAGCTGCCATAATATTTTCTTTAAATAAAAATTTCGCTTTATCTAAAAATGATTTAATGTCTTGGTGTGCAAGATTCATGATAATACCTGATCTTATTTGTTTGTAAGAACAACATCACTCCACTGCATATTATTTCTAGGTAATACTAATACATCTGATAGTACAATTAATTGTCCTTAAGTTTTATACAAAAATCTTGTAAGCTTGTTCTTAATGCTAATAAAATTAGCTATTAGTTTTTTAAAAGATTACTATTTTGTTCAGATTAATTTAGACAAAGTAAGCAACTCTTCTAATGTAACAATCACCTTTGAAGATAATTGCAGCCATCTACGTAAGAATAAATGATCTCCAACCAAGCCAGCTGCATAATCTAATGCCTACAGCAACATTTTTACTGTCAGTTTCGAGAAATGTAAGTCTGCCATGGTGTACTTGATCCTCAAATCAGCTAAAACCACTGCTAGAAGGAATAAACATCGAATAATTTGATTAATTATATCATACTTTTTATATTTAATTTTAGATGAGTGTTATAAGCATTAAAAAATAAACTGAATCCACCTGGTTACACTTTTATTAGTCTAAATGTAGTTAGTTTATTCACTTATACTCGTGAAACCTTAATCACAAATGCAAAAAAAAAATTTTTGGAAATTCTTGAATAATAAGATCAATGTTTCTTTGAATGAATTTTGCGCAGGAGTGTCATTGGTTTTGAATTCAACTTTTTTTCAATTTAACAAAAAATTTTACAAACAAGTTTTCTGCTCTCCAATGGGCAGTCCCTGTAGTCCAGTAATGTGTGATCTCGTAATGCGTTTACTTGAAATTTCATGTTTAGATAAGTTATGTTTTGATGTTTCATTGTACGTACGATATGTGGATGATATCCTCATATGCGTGCCTACTAAACATATCAACTATACCAAGAACATTTTTAATAGCTAGTGTCCTGAATTAAAATTCACTGTTGAGACATGTAACAATAACAACAGCATAAGTTTCTTAGATTTAGAGATTATTTTTCAAAAAAATAACACAGTACTAATTAATTCGTACCAAAAACCCACACAATTAGGCCGATACTTAAATTTTCTTTCCCACCATCCAGTACAACATAAAATAGGTATTATTTACACACTAGTAGACTTTTCTATTAAATTAGCAGACACACAATTTCATAATTATAATTTAAAATTGATTAATAAATTTTTATTAGCTAACAATTATCCTCAAAGAATTATTGACAAATTTGTGAATAGAGATTAAATACCTTGAAAAACATGAATATGATTGACAATAGCAACAGAAATCAAAATAATTATAAATTAATTCTATCATTACCGTATATTCCCCACTTGCATAGTCATATTAAATATTATTGTAAGAAGCTTCACATTGGTATTATATACAGTTTAAACAAAAAATTGAAATCGATCTACTCACTTGGAAAATATGTAACTGAGCCACTCAAAAAAAAAAATGTCGTTTACCATATACCATGTCCGAATTGCAACTGCTGCTATGTTGGTCAAACATCGAGAACTCTGAAGTTAAGAATGACAGAACACAAAAGAGACATCGAGAAAAAAAAGAATACATCGGTACTATCACAACATAGCATTGAATTTACACATAATTTTAATTTTGATAATATTAAAATTTTAGACATAGAACAAAATTACAAAAAGCGCTTTTTTTCCGAAATGTTAAATATACATTACTTTAATAATAGTATTAATAGACAACAAGATACAGAAAAATTGAAAGATTGTTATAGGTCTCTCGTTATGTCAATTAAGAAAGGTGACTAACTTTATATACATAATTCGAGGACCCCTTTCATCCATAGTATTAGGAAAAAATGAACTGTTTTTGTGCGTCTCAAGGAACTGCTTGCGATTCTTACTCGATTGTATTACGTGCGTGTACTATGTCATTTGTGTATGTGCAGGGCATAAAAGCTACTTAGCTTGAAACTTTGACTACATTACGATTTTACATCCCTTTCGTAAGAGTCAGAGGCATGTTATACATGTAACTTAATTTGCGTTTATTATATTTTACTTAAATTTGTATTGCAAAGAATTTTGTTACTCATAGATTTTTGTACCTGATGAGGGCCGGGACGTTGTTCAAACGGCCGAAACGTCGCTTTGTTTTTTAATAAATTCAAAATATGCCAGTACCTTTATTGGACGTTGTTTTTAATTAAAATAAATAGAGAAAAAGTGAAAGAGTGCCGTAACAAGTGCCCCCTTATTGTGTAGAAAAATCAAACAACACAAATACTCTATGAACTTCTCTCTTTTTTTTTTTTAATTTTATGATTACATTAAAATGACAAAGAAAACAATAAATATGATCATTCAAGGCTTATTCTCCGTTGTGTTTCTCTTTTTAGTAATATCTCAGAATTCTGATTCTTCACTATCAAATAGTAGATGGCGGCTAGTTAGCTGCAAGTCTAAAACCGACGATCTTGGTGAAACTGGTGACAATGATTTTAGAAAAATTTTATCTGTTAATTGATCCACGATTTCATCTACTGTAGACTTCCGTTTTAATTAATCAGTTGGTGGTGATCGGTATGAATAATAAGGATACTATTTATTTTAGTTCTTACTCTCCTCCTTTCTATTAAATAATAAAACCACTCGAGTTAATAAATTTGTATTATTTTCTTACTTATATATAAAGCAAAGTCACTAAAACCGTTGTAATTGCTAACCACGAAAACTACTGAGCCGATTTTGCTGAAATTTCGCATACCAATTCTTGACACTTCCTTAATAGTTTTAGTACATTTTTTATCTTGAAAAATTTAATAATAATAGTAATAAGTAAGATCTAAATTTTGCAAAAATACGCCAGCTTTTCACTGCGTATCCTGGGTACAGAAGACAATCTTCTCTAAAGAGCAAGTGATCTAGGACTACATCCACCCTGAACCTCCAGGATTGACCAATAAAACATTATTTAAACCGATAAAGTCTCTGGCAGAATACTAGAAGACGTGTCTTGCTAGAGCACAACCTGCTCCAGCACTTCAGAGTTATGTGACCATTCCACTATCCGGCCTGTTGCCATCAGAGAATTTTTTACTACAAATATAAGCCAAGGACGACATCCCTGAGGAGCACGGGTACGACGGCTTCCTTTTCAGTGATCATCCCAACGGCACACCCACATATGAGGTTTTCTTTAGGCCCACTTTCCCAACTAACAATGAACGGTTGCTTATCTGGGGAACGATCAGAAGACGAGACATTCTTTGGTCCGCGGCGTACCTCCCTCCATCACGGTCTCCGTACACAAAGACTTCAAAGGTAAGAGTCAAGCTACCTGCAGTCAGCTCTTTATTATTAGGAATAATGATGAAAAATAGCAGCAATTTTCTGCACTGGCCCTTTTAAAAGCCACTTTAAGTATTAACGTTCCCTACTTAACCATCAATCTTATCGGTTCTTTGAAGAGCCACCTTAGTTTAAACTACCTTAGCAACAAATACACTTTCACTACCGTTTCCGGCAGCGATTCGTGGTCTAAAGGACTATGTTAACTAAAGACGGCCACTATTCAACCAAGTTTGTCATTCACTGGCAGTCGTCATGAGCGAAGTTTTTTTTTTCCGCAAGGCTGGGAACCCCAGTGACTGACGACCCTATATTTCCATCTCGACTCTAAGTATTTAACCAGGAATTACCAATCCTCTCCAAGATTGGTGCCGGGTAAACCTAACAGCTATGAAAGGAAAAAAAACTTGAGCTAATGGAACAGTCTCCAACGAGCAAGCATCACGAACCTATCTCCCCATCTTAGATCACCAAAACAACTGAGTCTGCAAAAAAAAAATACTTCAGACACCAACGTCTTTGACGTTACACCAGGAGATGTTAGAAAAGATCTCTACAACTATCTCTAAAGCTTCGGACTTCGTAATTTCTCTCCTGATCAGTCTGGGGCTTCAACAGCAGGCCAGAGAAGACACCCTGAGGTATTCAGGTTGTCACTTTTACTGTAAACTTCAGTTAAGAAAGAGTTTCCTTAAGAAGCTCACCAGTATTTTTTATGGCCACCGGATATCGAACTACCTTGCCAACAAATATATTGGAACTTAACAAAATTGACAGAAACCAGCCTTTAGGGGTCACAAAAGTCTTAAGCATGTCAAAAGTCGTAAGAGGGTGAACTGGAAGAAAAACTTCGAATGTATCTTATGAATACAATTTTAAGCGTCAAGAAACTGTTGCAGAAAATTTATCAAGATTGGCACAGCAGCTTCAAAATCGACAAATAAAGAATATATTACCTGAGGGATTAGCTTTCCATTTTACCCTTAGTAATCTTTTAAATCTTTTGTATTTATAAATAAGTAAGAAATGTATTTGTATTTTTGTGATGATAAAAAATGTAGAGTTTAGGCTTCAGAACTTTGTTGCTATGGTAATAAGGTTGTGAGATAAGGAAAAAAAATTTTTTTTTAGTATATTTTTTTTACAAGTTTCAAATCTCAACAGTTAAAAAAAAATATCCCTTTTTGTAAATTATACGGGAGAAACTGAGAATCAACGGCCCCTCATAGCCAAAGCTTATTTTATGGCATAAGGAACGCACGGTATTTTTCAGCATAATAAAATTTTTTTTAATTCTTACAGCTTATTATTTGACAAAATAAACTGGATGGATTCTGAACAAAGTTGTTTTCAATTAGAAGATTTTCGTTCTGAGAAGTGTCAAGAATAGATATAATTTTTTCTAACTGAAAACGTTTCACATTACATGTCAATATATTACGGTGTTCCATTTAGTAAGTCTCGGGCGAAGCCAAGACGGAGCGCCGCTAGTAAACATCATAAAAAGGATTCACATAAATGTCGTTTGAAATAACCGTATTTATTTTTTTTTTATGTCTTTATTTTCAAGTTTTTTTCACATAAATTTCATTCTGGTAATGGAGGTAGCTCAGTTTTGTATCTCTTCTTAAGTTTCTTTTCATACAAATCTAATACTGGTAAAGGAGGTGGCTCATTTTTTGTAATCGTATCTGACCAAAATGCAAGAATTGTTTAAATTGTTTAGATGAACAAATTTGATGTCATTAGTAAATCTTTAGTAGATAATGGTACTAAAGAAAGTTTATCTTTGTCAGAAAAAATTGACACCAAAAATCCTCTACACTCTTGACTTACATAAGAATTAACCTTTTTCTTACAATCAAAATAATGTAAACCTAATAATTAATAAGATTTGTATACATAAAGATATATTCTTCTTTGGATAATGATGGTCGTGGATGTGATCTCAACTATTACCAAGTAAAGAATGATTGCTTTTCTGCTCAATGACACCTCATATGGTCTCTTATAAAAGTGGAAATGCCGTAGATATCTGCTTTCGCTGACGTGACAAACCAAAAATAATCCACTGTGCAGGTGTATTGGATCTCGTGGTTTTTGCTGCCGACAATGTGCTTCCAACTTACTCCAAGCGAAGAATAACTGCTCTAAACTTGACACTGCTTTATATCTTTGTCCAGTTAGTGTAAGAAAGCTGGCGTATTAAGGATTTTAGTCGCAGCTGTTGCCGACGTGCTTTCAACTGACTCTAAATGAAGAATAAATTCTCCGATGATTAGTGCTACCTTAGATCCTCGTATGACTGAAGTGAGAATGATGTGCGCGTGCGAATGTAAGTAGAAAAGGTAAGAATTACTCAAAACCTTTATACGAGGAGATTAGAAGCTGCAGAGAGGTCATTTCTCAGCGAGTCGTTGTACTAAAAGGCTTTTCTAGATGAAGAGCAGCTCAAGTGTTAAACAACAAGTCTTAACGAGGAACAATCAAAGCCAAATGGACTGCTTTTTTGACCTGCAGGGGTTTAAAAGGTGCTCCAATATCTCTATCTGTAAGAAGGCAGCAATCATGATACTTCCAGAAGGCGCTACACCTATAGGCTACCAATTTCAAGCGCCTTAAAAGTGGTTAAAGCTTTCACTTGGTGAACGCTGGACTAATTTGTGGTTAGAATCCTATCACCATAGGATTTTATAAGCATTTGGTCTTATACCTCATAATAAAGTAATTTTTACTGTTTAAAATTTTGTGAAAAATACTTGAAAAAATTTTGTGTTATAAGTGTGTATACATTTATAATGCTTTGAACCTGATTTTAATAACATGCAACACTTTAAAGTTATGTACAATATGAATAAGATAAAATGTCTTTTAATAAAAAGCTTAAACGATGATAAGAGAATTTTTTGTTCAAATTATTTGTCAAGTAAAAATGCAGTGTGTGCAAAAATAACGAACACACACTGAAAAACTGGCCTATGAACAATCGATTACTACCATTTTCTAAAATAGAAGGAAAAGATACCACTAATTTTAATAAATAATTTTATCATTAATTTTTTAATACTCAGAAGACGAGACATTCTTTGGTCCGCGGCGTACCTCCCTCCATCACAAGTCTCCGTACCTCGAGACTCCCAGGGTAAGAATCAAGCTACTCGTAGCCAGCTCTTCATCATCAGGAATAATAATAAAGTATAGCCTGGAAGTTTGACCACTGGCGTTATTTAGGGCTATTATAAGTATTTACAATCCCTACTTAACCATCAATTTCATCGGTTCTTTTGAGGGGCCACCTAAGTGTAAACTACCTTGCCAACAAATACATTTTTACTACCGCTTCCGGAAGCGATTCGTCGACTAAAAAACTATATTAACTAAAGACGGGCACTATTAAATCAAGTCAGCCATTTACTAGCAGACGTCAATTGCGGAGTTGTTCTTCGCAAGGCTGGAAAACCCGGTGACCGACGACCCTATATTACCCTCTCGACTCTAAGCATTTAACCAGGAATCACTGATCCTCTCCGAGGTCTGCGCTAGGAAAACCTATAACAGCTATGAAGAAAAAAAAATTGAGCCAACGGGACAGCCTCCACTGAACAAGTATCACGAACCAATCTCTCCATCTAAGATCACCAAAACAACTGAATCTGCAAATAAAAAGGTGCTTTAGACACCAACGTCTTC
>NW_019384268.1:182016-197945 GCF_000648655.2 Copidosoma floridanum | reverse complement strand
AAATTTTTTTCATTCACAACTAAATAGTAAAATACATTTATTATTTTGATTAATTATTAATTAGATATCAATTTAATTATTGGATAATGTAAGAACGAAAAGTTTATCATTTAAGTATGTATGATCAACGAATTAAATTAAAGGTTTAATTGCCATAGCTATTTTATCTTAGAAACAAATATCTTGACACGTATTATTAATAACAAGTTAATTTTATTGCATACACAAATTCACACGATTTTACTGTAGTTTATATGTAAATAACTAGTTATGTACAAGGACAAATAACAGAATACTGTGCCTTCTGTACCTGATAAGGACACAAAATTAGAAACAAATCCACTATAGCCCAATGGATAAGATACTTGGCTAAGAATCTGTAAGCCAAAGTTTAATTCTCCTTAGAGGCTTTTTTTCTTTTGTTTTATTTTCGTATTAATTGTTAATGCGTTATAAGATTTTTTAATACTTAAATTTAAGTAGAAATAGTTCCTTTTATTAATAAACAATAAAGAAAAGCTTGTAAAAACCATATGATTTTACTTAAAAACCACATGGTAATTTAAGACAAGAAACCGCATGAAAACGGAGTAGTAAGACTACGTGGTTTTATGTGGTTTTTTTTAATGGTTTTACTATGTGATTTTTCGATACGGTTTTTTTCACAAGAGTTATCAGTGCCAGCCATGGTCCTCTGGCATTCAGTTTTAAGAGCGCTACTTTTGGCTTCTGGCACCTGAGTCCAAAAGTCCTAGCAAAAGCCTCTTTAACCTAATCTTCCTCAACAATAGCATCCAGGTCTTGGACCTCTAATGTCACTTTTTTGTTGCTCATTTTGACAGTACCTTGTCCAGCCACCGACTTTCCAATTCGCAAGAGCATTCTTTGCACCTTCAGCCTTGATAAGTATGACACCTATCGCTGTCACTTTTGTCACTGAAACCCAGGAATTTTTTTTGCCTTTTCGGTGGAAGCAACACGACAAGAATCGTTCGTGCTATCACCATAACAACAGCAGAGTAGACCGTGTGGTCAGCACAGGCGATCTTAAAGAATCCGATGCGCTGCACCGTAGTGTGCTCTTGGACGTCCTGTCTCACCAGTGCATCTACCAAGAGCTCGAAACTGTGCACCCACACCTCCATGCCGTACAGAAGTATTAAGTTGGAAACAGACGCCAGAAGCCTCCTTTTGGCTTTTCGCAGAAACCCAACAATCGCCATTAACCGTGTATGCGCTTCCGTAACGTTGGCAGCTTTGTCGGCTGCTCTCCTGATGTGCTCCCACCAGGCGAGCGGTAAGTCTACCCACACCCCCAGGTAACGCACAACTAGGCCTGCGCAGATTGTCTCACCCGCAACGCTCAGGTGAAAGTTACTCCCGCACAATCTTTGTGTGGTAAGGACCACCATTTCCGTCTTGTTGATCGCTAGTTCGTAACTGGGATCCCGCAGCTACTCCGGCACTATCTCAACCACCCACTGGACTTCGAGCTTGGCCTCCTCTCAGAATCTCGCTGTGATGTGCAATAGTATGTTATCAGCAAAGCCCGTCTGCTTGACCTACGGGGCATTTTTAGGCGCAGAAGTTCATTATAGACCGTGTTCCATAAGCTGGGGCCAAGGGCAGAGCCCTAAAGGACTTCTGACGTCCATTTCCTCTCTTTTGGTCCGTTCTTCATGTCGTACTAAAAAACTTGATCCTTGAGATAGCTATCCAGTATCTTTCTGAGGTAGTTCGACGCATTCTGGTGCCTTAGAGCCCTCGTTATGTTGGACCATTTGGCTGAGTTGAAGGCATTTTGCATGTTTTGAGTCACCAGGACACAGGCACTCCTCATTTTATGTGAGGGTTTCCACGCCCCCCTCACCGATTCAAGAACCACAGCCACAGCCATGAGCGTCGAACTTCCCCCTCTAACACCGAACTGAATGTCCGAACGACTGACTTCTCCTCTTAAACAAGTTAATATCAGCCTCTTGAGCATTTTCCCAGCATTGTCCAGCATGCTCAAGGGTCAGAGTGACGACGGAACCAAGAGAGATGGTTTGGCTGTATCCAAAAGGATGAGCCTTTGGATCTTCCACCACTTGCTTAACAGTTCAATGCGCAGAAACGGAACTGTATGGAGCTACAGCCACCTCCACATCTCCAGTATTTCTGTGTTGCTGTGCAAGACAGCGTAGGCGCTGCACCTTTCCACGCAATTTGGCAATTTCCTCAGTCCACCAGTAGCACGAACGCTGGCCCTGCCTGGCATTTTTTTTGGGCATACAAGTGGCATACCACTCCTTGACACGTCTTATGGTTCCACCTACGAAAGTCTCGACCTACACCGAGTTAATAATCCTGGTTGAATTGGCAGGAGAGAGCACGCTTGTCATGGCTTTCCGCAACAAATATCGATTGAGCTTCACCACGTTCCACCAAGCCGTGCGCCTTCTCGCAAGCTTGTACCATGTTCTTCGTTTACCATGAAGCTGACATATTGGTGGTAACTAGCAGTGTAGTTCTTGAGAATCCGCCTGTCAGACACCCCTGCCGACATTTGTAATGACGCCAATGTAAGGTCGATGATTGTGCACCGGTTTCTGGGTCACCTAACTGTAGCTGATCCACCAGAGTCCATGACGATGAGATCTAGCCTTGTGACCATCTCTAGCCCCACTCGCCCTATGAATTAAGTTCTTGTTTTCTCCCACGCGATGTCCTTAGAGTTGAAGTTGCCGGCCAGAACGATGTTGCTATTCTCCTTACACACGTAAACAGCATTCTTAGGGTAAGTAAGCCAACCTCTAAAGTCGTCAATCAGAATGTTAGGATAAATGTTGCAACTCACATAGAATACACTTCCACATCTGATTTACACTAAATAGTCTCTGCTTCCAGTGTCAGATACGAAGAGCCTGTCGCTGCGAATCAGCATGGCAATGCATCCAATCCTGTTGCAGTACCAGCCCAAACCTGATAACGTGATGGATGACTCATTTATAAAGAGCAACTTCACACCCCAGGGGAAAACTAGTTCAGCAGATCATGCGCAAGCATGGTTCTATCAAGGTTCATCTGCAGAATCACCGCCATTTCCGCTGAGCTGCCCCTGCAGAAGCATGTGGCGTTCGACACCTGGTGGTCCCAGCGATGTTTCCAGTGTCCGGTTTCTGGACCATGTTCTCACACAGAAAACAGCTCACTTCTTTTTAAGAGCATTTTATTGACAAGTGGCCCTTTTCACCAGACCTTCGCCATGCCTAAGTACTGTCAGGTCCACCACACTGCTCCGCAAAATGGCCAAAGTTCAGGTACCTGAAACAGCGCTCCACTGATGATCTTAGCCGCATCCGGCAGTTTATCCAGCCAAGACTTATGTGGTCCTTCTTGTCAGGGCTTGGGGCTGCCATCGCAGGTACCTCGACGTAGGCCATATAGCCCTTCGTCAAAGCATCCCCTTACTGCCACTTCGACGTCCTACTCTGTCACTGTCGATTCAACATCCCTATTCTCTCAGGTTAGGCGCGTGGCAGAGATTCTTACGCTACCTGCGTCTGCCATGGCTCTTTTGAGTGCCTTGGTGGGGGCATCATGGCACTTGAGGGTGGTGTTACGTAGTTCAGAAAGGACACCACCCATTTTTGTCTCCCCTACGGACCCTATGCCAGTCCCGACCCTGACCAAGTCGACTTTCTTCATGAGGACCAGGAACCTTGGCATACTTTTTGCCTTTTGCTGGCAAAACCCACATCGCCTTAGGCCTGACCCTATGACAGTTTTCCTCAGTGACTCATTAGTAGTTTTTTTTTTTTTTTTTTTTTTTTTGTGGCGGAAGAAAATGCATTGAGGCACATCGCAGGGATGGCGGTAGTGTGGGACTTTGTGGGTTTTTTTTTTAGACCACTTACACCAACTAAACCTCCCAACGTGCCACGTGGCTTTTGATCTACTCTTGAACCGCATTAGCAATCCTTCAGGGTGAAGCCACCAGGGTGACCATCGCGTCTTACAGCATTAACGTGCTAACTCGCCATTATTTGCTATAGATGCTAATGCTCTTGAGTTTTAAAAAGGACTCGGGATTTCTAAGGACCAGCACCTTGTCTAACGCTTCATAGGCGGCCGTCTACTAAGCCAGCACCACTATAAGCTGAATGGTTTCCCTTGCTAATAGGTTAAAAGTATCCAGAGCAGCGTGGGTCCACATAAGCCTGTCTTACATCTCAAGGCTTTCTTGCCTTATTTTGATCCTACTTGGGCCTTATCTCTGGAATCTTTTAGGGCTCTTCTAGATAAGGAGCAGCTCCTGCTGCCGGCTTCGTGCTTGTTTTTCGTTGTTGGGCAAAGGAAGCACCATGCTGGACCAAGACACTTTTTTTTCCGGTGGTTTGAGCTTTTACACCAGAAGCAAAGCTTGGATCTGTTATCGTTTTTACGGTTGCCTGAGACGTGTCCATATCCCAGTTATTTGTAACATCTTGTTACTTTACTTCTTCTTTGAATTCAACAACTTACAAAGCCAACTCGTAACCTGCCTTCCTTTTCTACTTGTCTGGCAGATTAATTGTCCACCTTTATTAAAGCCAACCTCTAGCCTTTGGCGTTTGGCTTAAAGGGATCTACTTCTGGCTCCTAGCTCTGATGTCTTAAGGTCCTAGCAAAAGCCTCTTCGACCTCATCTTCCTCTACAATGGAATCCAGGTCTCGGACCTTTAATGTCACTTACCTGTTGCTCATTTTAACAGTACCCCGTCCGGCTACCAACTTCTCAATTTGCTGTTAGAATGCAGTAGTATTCTCTACACCCTTGGCCCTAATAATTATGTCTCCTTTTTTTGTAGTGACCATACTTTGGACTGCCACGTTAGCCTTATCGAAATCAAAGTTAACCTTTATCGTCTTCAGCACCGTTGCAAAGGTCTGTCCTTTAGCCATCTTTCCTACTACTGTTTCTGTGGTGTCCACTTTCTTCTTCTGGCATGTTTTTTTATTTAGGAGAAATTCTTCTTGTTTGCCAATACCTGTTTTTTTTTCTTTGGAGGCATGATTTTCTAGCGTTTCTCAGGGCTGTCCGATGGGCTCCTGATTCTTAACAGCGTTCGCTGTGTTGCCGTACTTATCATTGATCAACCTTAGCATCTCTGTAATATCTTTCGATGCGTATTGGACTTCATCAGACGCTCAATGTCGCTTTGCTCTAAGCTTAGCACCACTTTCTTCTAAATAGGCAATCTCCTTCTGGGTCTGGAGGCTTAATACTGACACGTTGCTGTCCTCAGTGTCATTGGTGCCTATGCTCGACAGACTTCCTCTTCATCCTTTGTCCGTTCGAAATGGCCATGGAACATTAGGCAGTCCCTGATGGCCATGAGACACGTCTTTGTGGCCCCCTACAGAATCCGTGGGGCCTGCGACAGTCACCCGAGCTTTCATGGAATTGGAACTGCCGGCGGATTCCCTTAGAGAGGTTACCGTCTGGGGTAAGTAGTAGTAGTAGAAGTAGTAGTAGTAGTAGTAGTAGTAGTAGTAGTAGTAGTAGTAGTAGTAGTAGTAGTAGTAGTAGTAGTAGTAGTAGTAGTAGTTGTTGTTGTTGTTTTAGTAGTAGTAGTAGAAGTAGTAGTAGTAGTATTTTTTTTTTTTTATTTGTGGAGGGAGGGAAAATGCATTAAGGCACACTGCAGGGACAGCGGTAGTGTGGGACTCGGTGGATTTTTCTTATTAGACCATTCATACCCACTAAAACCCCCTGCCCATGCTGCGTGGCTTATTATTCACCCCGGAACCGCGTTAGCATTACTTCAGGGTGGAGCCACCAGGGAGACCATCGCGTCTCACAGCATTAACGAGCTAACTAGCCACCATTTGCTGGAGGTGCTGATGCTCTCGAGTCCTGAAAAGGACTTGGGGTCCCTGAGGACCAGCACCTTGTCAAGCGCTCTATAGTAGGCCGCCTACTTAGCCAGCACCACTATAAGCTTAATGCTTTCCCATGCTGATAGCTAAAAAGTACCCAGCGCAGCGTGAGTCCACATAAGCCTGTCTTTCAACTTAAGGCCTTTCTGCCTTATTTTGATCCTGCTTGGGCCTTATCCCTGGCCTCTTTTAGGGCTCTTCTAAATAGAGGGCAGCTTTCGCTGCCTGCTTCGTGCTTGTTGTCCATTGTTGGGCAAAGAAAGCACCGTGCTGGGCCTGGACACTCTTTCTTCCGGTGGTTTGAGCTTCCACACCGGAAGCACAGCTTGGATCTGTTTTTGCTCTCACAGTTGCCCGAGACGTNTTTTTATTATTGTGTTGAGTCATAAATAAAACAATTTTTTGATATATTTAAGATATTTATGTTAAGTAAAAAACATAGAGAGGGCTGTGACCTATGCCTTCACTCTTGAAGAGCCATGTATAAATTATATCAACTATGTACATTACAGCACGCAGCTCTTTTTTTCTCTTCAGGCGTGCGCACTGAAATCCCCACGGTGCTCTTTTATTCGGCATTCTTCGGTTGTACTTAGCCAGTAGCTCCTCTTTTTTGCGCTGTGTACCATTAGTACTAACGAGATAGTTACAGCAGCCGCTATCACTATATACGTATAGCTTGACTTGACATATAACGTATCAGTCTCTCCCCGTTTTTCGGACCCCACGCTGTTGCACACATTGTACTAGCTGCTTAGTACATTGTCCGAAAACAAAAAAATAAAATTCAATCTCATGTTTTCCAGTAAAGAAATAGTTGGTCATTAACCTACATAATTTTCCCAAAAATATAGGTAAAGAAATAGTTTTGTTTAAATCCAAAGTTGCTTTCATTTATTTGTTACACAATTTTATGGTTAGTTGCCAACTATCTATTTAGTTTTTAGGTCTTATCTCCGCTTTTATTACTCATAAAGTATTTAACGACCGTAAATCTGTTTGTCATTAGGTTTTTTAGGAAATAGACATTTTTTAAAAAATGTAATTTATTGTTGTAACACACTAATGGTAACAAAGGGCCAACAAAATTTTTTTGAAAAATAAAATTTCGATCGGCATATAAAAGAAACCTTCATGTCAATTTAAAAGTAACCGTGAGAAAACATAGATATAACATTGGACAACAAGAAGCTATTTTAAAAATTGGAGAATAGTTATTAAATTTTCATTAATTAATTTTTTAAGTAATACTTTGAAGGGTTATAATAAACTTAATTGTTGGTTTACAAAAATAATTGTTCTGTTGTATTGACACAGTCACTAATCATGTTTTAATTTCCTTATGATTCCATAGGACATGTACAAATGTTAAACAAAATTTAAGACTGTACTTCAACCTAGTACATACTCAAAATATTGACGTACTTGATGGATTCACTATTAATAATGTGTTATTTTTTTTAGTGTTTCTGTAAGTTACCTTTATGTATTATATACATGATTAACATATTTCATTGCTAATTTTTTTATTTTATTAACTTGATATTTTTTTCTATACATCATGACTGCGTGTAACTAACATCTAGCAAAAAACAAATGGAACTTTGTTCTGACTAAAAGTCCGCAGACCCCTCCCTTTAAGATTTTTTTTTTTTTTTTTTTTTTATGTACAGCTAGTAGTAGTGGAGCCTCAAGCTTCTAGAATAGAAATAATAGATTTTACAACTGCAGCTTATGTGAAGTACAGCCTTTACGAGCTAAAAAAATGAAAAGACCTGCCTAGCATTTTTACTCAAATAAAATAGACAGCGGTAGTGCGATATGGATGGGCAACGGTCTATAATAAGCCTCACCATAATTTGAGATAGACGGAGACGTCTTCTTTAGTTTTAGCGAGTCTGATCATATTGGATTGAAGGCAGTTGATCACAGGTGAGCACGCCAAGAACCAAATATTTTAGAAAAAAAAAAACGGTAATTTTATCCCAAGCCCTTATAAATTTCAGCAGGTCTTAATATTTTTTAATATTCTAAATCATTAATGAAAAAGTCAAGCCTGTTAGTGTTGTTTTGGTACCTACATGATCTCTTATTCTATAGATGCTGTCAGTAGAACAGCGAAGTATTGATTTGTGCAAATGATGATGTAACTAAATAATTAAACTTCTTAATACCAAGTTGTGGGTTCCAATATTGTCTTGCTATTCTGTTGACAACGTTAAAACGTATATAAAATGCCATATTTTCTTAAAGTTTAAATTAGCCACCAAGCATCGGTAAATTAAAATGGAAAATCCGTAATAATAACAAATAGTCATTATTTAGTAGCACTTTATAACGTTCCTATTAATAGCCAATATATTTCTACGAAAGGGATGTAAAATTGTAACGTAGTCAGAGTTTTGAGTTCAGTTGCTTTTATATCCTGCACATACACAAATGACATAGTATATGCACATAATACAACCAACTAAGAATCGCAAGGAGTTCCTTGTGAGACAGATGTAAACAGTTTATGAGTTCCTAATACTATACATGAAAAGGGATCCCAAATCATTTACACCAAGGTAGTCTCCTTTCTTAATTGACTTAACGAGACATTTGTAACAATTTTCTAATTTTTTTGTATCGTGTTGTCTATTAATAATATAATTGAAATAATGTATATTTATTATATCGAAAAAAAGGTGCTTTTTGTTATTTTGTTCTGTGTTTAAAACTTTTATTTTAATAAAACTGAAGTTGTGTGTAAATTCAATGCTATTTTGTAATAGTATAAATATATCCTTTTTTCCCTGTCTCTTAAATGTCTTACTATTCTTAATTTCACAGCTCTTGATATTTGACTAACATAACAGCAGATGCAATTCGAACATGGTATGTATTAAGTGACATTATTTTTATCGAACTGCTCGGTTACATCATTCCCAAGTAAAAAGATCGAATTTAATTTATTATTGAAACTGTATTAAAGACCAATGTGAATCTTCATCCAACAATATTTAATAGAACCATGCAAGTCGGAAATATACGGTAGTGTTAGAATTAGTTCATAATTATTATCATTTTTATTACCATTGTCAATCATATCCATGTTTCTTAAGGTATTTATTTTTTGTTAAAAAATTTATCAATAAATTTTTGAGCATAGTTGTTAGCTAGTAAGAATTTGTTGATTAATTTTGAATAATCGTTATGAAATTGAGTGTCTACTAGTTTCATAAAAAAGTCTACTTATGTGTAAATGATACCTATTTTATGTTGTATCGGATGGTAAAACAAATAATTCAAGTATCAGCCCGAATGTATGGGTTTTTGGTACCAATTAGTTAGTACTGTGTTATTTTGTTAAATGATAATTTTTAAATCGAAGAAACTAATGCAGTTGTTAAAGCATGTCTTAATAGTGAGCTGCAATTCCAGACAATAGCTATTAAGAATGTTTTTTGCATAGTTAATATATTAAGTAGGCACACTTATGACGATATCATCCACATACCACACATACAGTGGAAAATCGAAACATAAGATCTGCTCCCAGAAGGTGAGCCATAAGTCAACCTACACCCCCAGATAGCACCCCACCACGCTTGCGCAGACTGCCTCACCCATCACGTTCAAGTGAAAGTCCTTCCCAAACCACCTTAGTAGTAGTAGTTATAGTAGTAGAAGTAGTAGTTGTTTTTTTTTTTTTTTTTTTTTTTTTGTGAAGGAAGAAGAAAAGCATTGAGGAAAATTGCAGGAACAGTAGTAGTGTGGGATTCAGTAGATTTTTTTGATTAGACCACCCATACCCCGTACACCACCACCACCATGCCGCGTGGCTTTTGATCCACCCCGGAACCGCGTTAGCATTACTTTAGGGAAGAGTAACCAGGGAGACCATTGCATCTTACAGCATAAACAAGCTAACTCACCACCATTTGCTATAGGTGCTAATTCTCTCGAGTCTTGAGTAGGACTAGGGGTCTCTGAGGACCAGCACCCTGTCCAGCGCTTTGAAGTAGGCCGCCTACTTAGCCAGCACCACTACAAGCTTAATGCTTTTCCTTGCATATAGGTAAAAAGTGCCCAGCGCAGCGTGGGTCCACATAAGCCTGTCNGGACTATTGGTCTCTGAGGACCAGCACCCTGTCCAGCGCTTTGAAGTAGGCCGCCTACTTAGCCAGCACCACTACAAGCTTAATGCTTTTCCTTGCATATAGGTAAAAAGTGCCCAGCGCAGCGTGGGTCCACATAAGCCTGTCTTACAACTCAAGGCTTTTTTGCCTTATTTTGATCCCAATAAATATAAAAATAAAACAAAAGAAAAAAAAAACCTTTACAATAAATTGAACTTTGGCAAACGGATTCTTAGCCAAGTATCCCATCCATTGGACTAGAGTAAATTTGATTCTAGACTTTAATTATGTGTTCTTTTAAGGTACAAAAGGCACAGTATTCTGTTATTTGTATTTGTACGTAACTAGTTCTTTACACATAAACTACAGTAAAATCGTGTGAATATGTGTATTCAATAAATTTAACAGTGTTACTAAGACATGTCTTAAGATATTTGTTTTCGAGATAAAATGGCTACGGCAATCGAACTTATAATTTAAATTGCTGATTATACATACCAGAAAGATACACTTTTTAGTCATACATTAACAAATAATTATATTAATATTTATNATTAAGCACTATAATTTTTGTAAAACTTACCAGAAAATAAATATCATAAAATCATGTATCATTAATTTAAATCCTCGGAATTCATAGATGAAATTAATACTTACGATTTTACTTTAAATAAAATATAAAAAACAATTTGTGTACTTAACTTTCTCATCCACGTCACCAGAGGGGACTTGATGCTGGCTTAGAATTGTTCGTCTTTATTAGCTACAGAAGGTATAGTATTATGTTATTGGTATTTGCACATACTTCTATTAATAATAAAAAAATTTCAAGGATTTTTATTTGCAATATATATTTTCAGAATATTAATATTGAGCTTAAATTTTTTTCATTCACAACTAAATAGTAAAATACATTTATTATTTTGATTAATTATTAATTAGATATCAATTTAATTATTGGATAATGTAAGAACGAAAAGTTTATCATTTAAGTATGTATGATCAACGAATTAAATTAAAGGTTTAATTGCCATAGCTATTTTATCTTAGAAACAAATATCTTGACACGTATTATTAATAACAAGTTAATTTTATTGCATACACAAATTCACACGATTTTACTGTAGTTTATATGTAAATAACTAGTTATGTACAAGGACAAATAACAGAATACTGTGCCTTCTGTACCTGATAAGGACACAAAATTAGAAACAAATCCACTATAGCCCAATGGATAAGATACTTGGCTAAGAATCTGTAAGCCAAAGTTTAATTCTCCTTAGAGGCTTTTTTTCTTTTGTTTTATTTTCGTATTAATTGTTAATGCGTTATAAGATTTTTTAATACTTGAATTTAAGTAGAAATAGTTCCTTTTATTAATAAACAATAAAGAAAAGCTTGTAAAAACCATATGATTTTACTTAAAAACCACATGGTAATTTAAGACAAGAAACCGCATGAAAACGGAGTAGTAAGACTACGTGGTTTTATGTGGTTTTTTTTTATGGTTTTACTATGTGATTTTTCGATACGGTTTTTTTCACAAGAGTTATCAGTGCCAGCCATGGTCCTCTGGCATTCAGTTTTAAGAGCGCTACTTTTGGCTTCTGGCACCTGAGTCCAAAAGTCCTAGCAAAAGCCTCTTTAACCTAATCTTCCTCGACAATAGCATCCAGGTCTTGGACCTCTAATGTCACTTTTTTGTTGCTCATTTTGACAGTACCTTGTCCAGCCACCGACTTTCCAATTCGCAAGAGCATTCTTTGCACCTTCAGCCTTGATAAGTATGACACCTATCGCTGTCACTTTTGTCACTGAAACCCAGGAATTTTTTTTGCCTTTTCGGTGGAAGCAACACGACAAGAATCGTTCGTGCTATCACCATAACAACAGCAGAGTAGACCGTGTGGTAAGCACAGGCGATCTTAAAAAATCCGATGCGCTGCACCGTAGTGTGCTCTTGGACGTCCTGTCTCACCAGTGCATCTACTAAGAGCTCGAAACTGTGCACCCACACCTCCATGCCGTACAGAAGTATTAAGTTGGAAACAGACGCCAGAAGCCTCCTTTTGGCTTTTCGCGGAAATTCAACAATCGCCATTAACCGTGTATGCGCTTCCGTAACGTTGGCAGCTTTGTCGGCTGCTCTCCTGATGTGCTCCCACCAGGCAAGCGGTGAGTCTACCCACACCCCCAGGTAACGCACAACTAGGCCTGCGCAGATTGTCTCACCCGCAACGCTCAGGTGAAAGTTACTCCCGAACCATCTTTGTGTGGTAAGGACCACCATCTCCGTCTTGTTGATCGCTAGTTCGTAACTAGGATTCCGCAGCTACTCTGACACTATCTTAACCACCCACTGGACTTCGAGCTCGGCCTCCTCTGAGAATCTCGCTGTGATGTGCTATAGTATGTTATCAGCAAAGCCCGTCTGCTCGACCCACGGGGCATTTTCAGGCGCAGAAGTTTATTATAGACCGTGTTCCATAAGCTGGGGCCAAGGGCAGAGCCCTGAAGGACTTCTGACGTCCATTTCCTCTCTTTTGGTCCGTTCTTCATGTGGTACTAAAAAACTTGATCCTTGAGATAGCTATCCAGTATCTTTCTGAGGTAGTTCGACGCATTCTGGTGCCTTAGAGCCCTCGTTATGTTGGACCATTTGGCTGAGTTGAAGGCATTTTGCATGTTTTGAGTCACCAGGACACAGGCACTCCTCATTTTATGTGAGGGTTTCCACGCCCCCCTCACCGATTCAAGAACCACAGCCACAGCCATGAGCGTCGAACTTCCCCCTCTAACACCGAACTGAATGTCCGAACGACTGACTTCTCCTCTTAAACAAGTTAATATCAGCCTCTTGAGCATTTTCCCAGCATTGTCCAGCATGCTCAAGGGTCAGAGTGACGACGGAACCAAGAGAGATGGTTTGGCTGTATCCAAAAGGATGAGCCTTTGGATCTTCCACCACTTGCTTAACAGTTCAATGCGCAGAAACGGAACTGTATGGAGCTACAGCCACCTCCACATCTCCAGTATTTCTGTGTTGCTGTGCAAGACAGCGTAGGCGCTGCACCTTTCCACGCAATTTGGCAATTTCCTCAGTCCACCAGTAGCACGAACGCTGGCCCTGCCTGGCATTTTTTTAGGGCATACAAGTGGCATACCACTCCTTGACACGTCTTATGGTTCCACCTACGAAAGTCTCGACCTACACCGAGTTAATAATCCTGGTTGAATTGGCAGGAGAGAGCACGCTTGTCATGGCTTTCCGCAACAAATATCGATTGAGCTTCACCACGTTCCACCAAGCCGTGCGCCTTCTCGCAAGCTTGTACCATGTTCTTCGTTTACCATGAAGCTGACATATTGGTGGTAACTAGCAGTGTAGTTCTTGAGAATCCGCCTGTCAGACACCCCTGCCGACATTTGTAATGACGCCAATGTAAGGTCGATGATTGTGCACCGGTTTCTGGGTCACCTAACTGTAGCTGATCCACCAGAGTCCATGACGATGAGATCTAGCCTTGTGACCATCTCTAGCCCCACTCGCCCTATGAATTAAGTTCTTGTTTTCTCCCACGCGATGTCCTTAGAGTTGAAGTTGCCGGCCAGAACGATGTTGCTATTCTCCTTACACACGTAAACAGCATTCTTAGGGTAAGTAAGCCAACCTCTAAAGTCGTCAATCAGAATGTTAGGATAAATGTTGCAACTCACATAGAATACACTTCCACATCTGATTCACACTAAATAGTCTCTGCTTCCAGTGTCAGATACGAAGAGCCTGTCGCTGCGAATCAGCATGGCAATGCATCCAATCCTGTTGCAGTACCAGCCCAAACCTGATAACGTGATGGATGACTCATTTATAAAGAGCAACTTCACACCCCAGGGGAAAACTAGTTCAGCAGATCATGCGCAAGCATGGTTCTATCAAGGTTCATCTGCAGAATCACCGCCATTTCCGCTGAGCTGCCCCTGCAGAAGCATGTGGCGTTCGACACCTGGTGGTCCCAGCGATGTTTCCAGTGTCCGGTTTCTGGACCATGTTCTCACACAGAAAACAGCTCACTTCTTTTTAAGAGCATTTTATTGACAAGTGGCCCTTTTCACCAGACCTTCGCCATGCCTAAGTACTGTCAGGTCCACCACACTGCTCCGCAAAATGGCCAAAGTTCAGGTACCTGAAACAGCGCTCCACTGATGATCTTAGCCGCATCCGGCAGTTTATCCAGCCAAGACTTATGTGGTCCTTCTTGTCAGGGCTTGGGGCTGCCATCGCAGGTACCTCGACGTAGGCCATATAGCCCTTCGTCAAAGCATCCCCTTACTGCCACTTCGACGTCCTACTCTGTCACTGTCGATTCAACATCCCTATTCTCTCAGGTTAGGCGCGTGGCAGAGATTCTTACGCTACCTGCGTCTGCCATGGCTCTTTTGAGTGCCTTGGTGGGGGCATCATGGCACTTGAGGGTGGTGTTACGTAGTTCAGAAAGGACACCACCCATTTTTGTCTCCCCTACGGACCCTATGCCAGTCCCGACCCTGACCAAGTCGACTTTCTTCATGAGGACCAGGAACCTTGGCATACTTTTTGCCTTTTGCTGGCAAAACCCACATCGCCTTAGGCCTGACCCTATGACAGTTTTCCTCAGTGACTCATTAGTAGTTTGATAGACTTTAGCCAGAAGAAAAAAGTAGATGTGACAACAACAGTAGTAGTGAAGATGGCCGAAGGGCAGACCTTTCTAAAGGTGCTGAATACTATGAAGGCGAACTTTGACCACGATAAGGCTAAAGTGGCAGTCCAGAGTGTTGTTACTACAAAAAAAAGAGACATACTTATTAAAGCCAAAGGTGTAGAGAATGCTGCTGCATTCTTACAGCAAATTGAAAAATCAGTAGCTGGACAGGGTACTGTCGAAATGAGTGACAAAAAAGTGACATTAGAGGTCCGAGAGTTGGATGCCATTGTAGAGGAAGATGAGGTCAAAGAGGCCTTTGCTAGGACTTTTGGACATTAGAGCCAGGAGCCAGAAGTTGCTCTCTTAAAGCCAAATGCCAAAGGACAGAGGCTGGCTTTAAGTAAGGTGGACGAAGTATCTGCCAGACAAGTAGAAAAGAAAGGCAGGTTACAAGTTGGCTTTGTAAGCTGCCGAATTCCAAAAAAAATCGAAGTAACGAGATGTTACAAATGTCTGGGATATGGACACGTCTCGTCAACAGTAAAAACGAAAACAGATCCAAGCTGTGCTTCCGGTGTGGAAGCTCAAACCTACGTAAAAAAGAGTTTCAAGGCCCAGCATGGTGCTTTCTTTTCCCAACAACGGACAACAAGGACGAAGCAGGCAGCAGGAGCTGCCCTTTATTTAGGAGACCCTGAAAGAGGCCGATAATAAGGC
This sequence comes from Copidosoma floridanum, assembly GCF_000648655.2. Next base: position 182,518 of record NW_019384268.1, on the reverse strand, counting down.
CTAAGCAGGAATAAAATAAGGCAAAAAGGCCCTGAGTTAAAAGACAGGCTCATGTGGACCCACGCTGCGCAGGGTACTTTTTACCTATCAGCAAGGGAAAGCATTAAGCTTATAGTGGTGCTAGCTAAGTAGGCGGCCTACTATGAAACGCTAGACAAGGTGCTGGTCCTCAGGGACCCCGAGTCCTTTTCAGGTCTTGAGAGCATCAGCACCTCTAGCAAATGGTGGCGAGTTAGCTCGATAATGCTGTGAGACGAGATGGTCTCCCTATTGGCTCCACCTTAAAGTAATGCTAACGCGGTTCCGGGCTGGATCATAAGCCACGCGGCATGGGGGGGGGGGTTTTTAGTGTGTATGGGTGGTGTAATAAAAAAAGTCCACCAAGTCCCACTCGGCCACTGTCCCTGCAATGTGCCTCAATGCATTTTCCCTCCCTCCACAAAAAAAAAAAAAAAAAAAAAAAAAAAAAAAAAAAAAAAAAAAAAAAAAAAAAAAAAAAAAA
>NW_019384268.1:162123-180194 GCF_000648655.2 Copidosoma floridanum | reverse complement strand
CGTTGTTGGGCAAAGGAAGCACCGTGCTGGGCCTGGACACTCTTTCTTCCGGTGGTTTGAGCTTCCACACCGGAAGCACAGCTTGGATCTGTTTTCGTTCTCACAGTTGCCCGAGACGTGTCCATATCCCAGGCATTTGTAACATCTTGTTACTTCGATTCTTCTTCGAATTCGGCAGCTCACAAAGCCAACTCGTAACCTGCCTTCCTTTTCTACGTGTCTGGCAGATGCTTCGTCCACCTTTATTAAAGCCAGCCTCTGTCCTCTGGCATTTGGCTTCAAGAGAGCAACTTCTGGCTCCTGGCTCTGATGTCCAAAAGTCCTAGCGAAGGCCTCTTTGACCTCATCTTCCTCTACAATGGCATCCAGGTCTCGGACCTCTAATGTCACTTTTCTGTCGCTTAATTTGACAGTACCCTGTCCGGCTACTGACTTTTCAATTTGCTGTGAGAATGCAGCAGCATTCTCTACACCTTTGGCCTTAATAAGTATGTCTCCTTTTTTTGTGGTGACAATACTTTGGACTGCCACGTTAGCCTTATCGAAATCAAAGTTAACCTTTATCGTCTTCAGCACCGTTGCAAAGGTCTGTCCTTCAGCCATCTTAACTACTACTGTTGTTGTAGCGTCACCTTTTTTTTCGGCTTGTTTTGTCATACAGTGGAATTTCTACTCGTTTGCCACTGCCTGTTTTTTTTTTCTTTGAAGACATAGCCTGCTGGCGTTTCTCAGGGCTGTCCGTAGGGCTCCTGTTTTTCTTACTTCGTTCTATTTTCTTTAAGGCAGTGTTCAGGGTTCGTTTCTATGCATGCTGTCGGAAATTATTTCACTTTTTTTCCCTCCACTGCAGGGATTTGAATGACCACTTCCAAGCGTTGGTACACAAATCTTCTTCAGTAAGACATCCTTTTTTTAGCACCTCTGCCTCTTGAAGATGCTTGAGCGCCGCTTTGAGCCCATTTTTAACAGCGTTTGCTGTGTTGCCGTACTTATTATTAATTAGTTGTAGCGTCTCTGCAATGTCATTCGTTGCTGATTGATTTTTATCAACAACTTGCTGTCGCTTTACTCCAAGCCTAGTGACACTTACTTCTAAAGAAGCAAGCTCTTTCTGGGTCTGGTGGCTAAATACTGACACGATGCTAACCTCGGTGTCGTTAGTGCCTATACTCGACAGACTTCCTCTTTGTCCTTTGTCTGTAAGGAAAGGCCATGGAACATTTAGCAGTCCCTGTTGGCCATGAGACACGTCTTTGTGGCCCCCCCTCCAGAATCCGTGGGGCCTGCGTCAGTCACCCGGGCTTTCACCGGATCGGAACTGCCGGCAGATTCCCTTAGAGAGGTTACCGCCTGGGGTACTTGTTTTGCATCGACGTTTTTCATATTGGCATCTTCTTTAATGTCGTACTGACCGGCAAAGGCCAGCACTACCCTTTTTTCTAGTAATAAGTATTCGGAAAGGGTTAAAACCAGGGCAGCAGCCCTCTCTGTTACCAGAGAAAACTGCTACTTGCTCGGGCCGGCCGGAAGTCGCCATTCTCCCTCAGTCCCACTCGCGGAGACTGCCCTGGCGTTGTGTAACAAGTGTAAGAAGAGTGTTCCTGTGTAATGTATGTATTTGTTGGTACACAACGGTCATTCCAGCGTGACGAGCGGCAGGTGTACAGTCCTGAGACCGCACAGACAACCCAACAAAACGGGCTAGCATAAGGCACTAAGGTGCGCCCATATAGCCTCCTCAGTGGTAGTAAGCCCAGATTAGTCAGCCTACCCCGTCTTTTTTGTTTATAAGGCGAACAGCCATATCAGATGTGGTTACCCAGACTTACCTGGGCCTCATCATCCGGCTTCACCTGCCGCAAAGCCTCCAACGCAAGCCCGGAAAAGGACCCGCCACACGCAATCCAGGACAATCCGTAAGTGTCACTGTGTTAGATTAGGAAGAGTGTGTGATGCATGTACCTAAGAAGAATGTTTTAACTGCCGCTAACTTCTATACATGACAGGTGCTAGTTTTTGTTGGCCCGCATCAAGCAATGGTGTGCCACCTACGGAAGCAGCAAAAAGCGAAGAACAAGGAGCATTAGCAGAGCCGGCCAATGCATCCACACAGATAGAGGCATGGGGCACTAGTCCCCCGTCCACATCACCGCAGACACACACGCCAACGCCACACACGCCCCCCGATGCACGCCTACGACCACCCGCACAGAGAACCGACCCAGCTGCCCATCGTCACCTCATATTTTAAGAGGATGCCCCTATCCGCCACACGGGAAAGCGCCTGGTATGGAGAAACAAGCGAGAACCCCACCTGGGAGTAGTAGTAGCAGTAGTAGTAGTAGTAGTAGTAGTAGTAGTAGTAGTAGTAGTAGTAGTAGTAGTAGTAGTAGTAGTAGTAGTAGTAGTAGTAGTAGTAGTAGTAGTAGTAGTAGTAGTAGTAGTAGTAGTAGTAGTAGTAGTAGTAGTAGTAGTAGTAGTAGTAGTAGTAGTAGTAGTAGTAGTAGTAGTAGTAGTAGTAGTAGTAGTAGTAGTAGTAGTAGTAGTAGTAGTAGTAGTAGTAGTAGTAGTAGTAGTAGTAGTAGTAGTAGTAGTAGTAGTAGTAGTAGTAGTAGTAGTAGTAGTAGTAGTAGTAGTAGTAGTAGTAGTAGTAGTAGTAGTAGTAGTAGTAGTAGTAGTAGTAGTAGTAGTAGTAGTAGTAGTAGTAGTAGTAGTAGTAGTAGTAGTAGTAGTAGTAGTAGTAGTAGTAGTAGTAGTAGTAGTAGTAGTAGTAGTAGTAGTAGTAGTAGTAGTAGTAGTAGTAGTAGTAGTAGTAGTAGTAGTAGTAGTAGTAGTAGTAGTAGTAGTAGTAGTAGTAGTAGTAGTAGTAGTAGTAGTAGTAGTAGTAGTAGTAGTAGTAGTAGTAGTAGTAGTAGTAGTAGTAGTAGTAGTAGTAGTAGTAGTAGTAGTAGTAGTAGTAGTAGTAGTAGTAGTAGTAGTAGTAGTAGTAGTAGTAGTAGTAGTAGTAGTAGTAGTAGTAGTAGTAGTAGTAGTAGTAGTAGTAGTAGTAGTAGTAGTAGTAGTAGTAGTAGTAGTAGTAGTAGTAGTAGTAGTAGTAGTAGTAGTAGTAGTAGTAGTAGTAGTAGTAGTAGTAGTAGTAGTAGTAGTAGTAGTAGTAGTAGTAGTAGTAGTAGTAGTAGTAGTAGTAGTAGTAGTAGTAGTAGTAGTAGTAGTAGTAGTAGTAGTAGTAGTAGTAGTAGTAGTAGTAGTAGTAGTAGTAGTAGTAGTAGTAGTAGTAGTAGTAGTAGTAGTAGTAGTAGTAGTAGTAGTAGTAGTAGTAGTAGTAGTAGTAGTAGTAGTAGTAGTAGTAGTAGTAGTAGTAGTAGTAGTAGTAGTAGTAGTAGTAGTAGTAGTAGTAGTAGTAGTAGTAGTAGTAGTAGTAGTAGTAGTAGTAGTAGTAGTAGTAGTAGTAGTAGTAGTAGTAGTAGTAGTAGTAGTAGTAGTAGTAGTAGTAGTAGTAGTAGTAGTAGTAGTAGTAGTAGTAGTAGTAGTAGTAGTAGTAGTAGTAGTAGTAGTAGTAGTAGTAGTAGTAGTAGTAGTAGTAGTAGTAGTAGTAGTAGTAGTAGTAGTAGTAGTAGTAGTAGTAGTAGTAGTAGTAGTAGTAGTAGTAGTAGTAGTAGTAGTAGTAGTAGTAGTAGTAGTAGTAGTAGTAGTAGTAGTAGTAGTAGTAGTAGTAGTAGTAGTAGTAGTAGTAGTAGTAGTAGTAGTAGTAGTAGTAGTAGTAGTAGTAGTAGTAGTAGTAGTAGTAGTAGTAGTAGTAGTAGTAGTAGTAGTAGTAGTAGTAGTAGTAGTAGTAGTAGTAGTAGTAGTAGTAGTAGTAGTAGTAGTAGTAGTAGTAGTAGTAGTAGTAGTAGTAGTAGTAGTAGTAGTAGTAGTAGTAGTAGTAGTAGTAGTAGTAGTAGTAGTAGTAGTAGTAGTAGTAGTAGTAGTAGTAGTAGTAGTAGTAGTAGTAGTAGTAGTAGTAGTAGTAGTAGTAGTAGTAGTAGTAGTAGTAGTAGTAGTAGTAGTAGTAGTAGTAGTAGTAGTAGTAGTAGTAGTAGTAGTAGTAGTAGTAGTAGTAGTAGTAGTAGTAGTAGTAGTAGTAGTAGTAGTAGTAGTAGTAGTAGTAGTAGTAGTAGTAGTAGTAGTAGTAGTAGTAGTAGTAGTAGTAGTAGTAGTAGTAGTAGTAGTAGTAGTAGTAGTAGTAGTAGTAGTAGTAGTAGTAGTAGTAGTAGTAGTAGTAGTAGTAGTAGTAGTAGTAGTAGTAGTAGTAGTAGTAGTAGTAGTAGTAGTAGTAGTAGTAGTAGTAGTAGTAGTAGTAGTAGTAGTAGTAGTAGTAGTAGTAGTAGTAGTAGTAGTAGTAGTAGTAGTAGTAGTAGTAGTAGTAGTAGTAGTAGTAGTAGTAGTAGTAGTAGTAGTAGTAGTAGTAGTAGTAGTAGTAGTAGTAGTAGTAGTAGTAGTAGTAGTAGTAGTAGTAGTAGTAGTAGTAGTAGTAGTAGTAGTAGTAGTAGTAGNTTTTTTTTTTTTTTTTTTTTTTTTTTTTTTTTTTTTTTTTTTTTTTTTTTTTTTTTGTGGAGGGAGGGAAAATGCATTGAGGCACATTGCAGGGACAGTGGCCGAGTGGGACTTGGTGGACTTTTTTTATTACACCACCCATACACACTAAAAACCCCCCCCCCCATGCCGCGTGGCTTATGATCCAGCCCGGAACCGCGTTAGCATTACTTTAAGGTGGAGCCAATAGGGAGACCATCTCGTCTCACAGCATTATCGAGCTAACTCGCCACCATTTGCTAGAGGTGCTGATGCTCTCAAGACCTGAAAAGGACTCGGGGTCCCTGAGGACCAGCACCTTGTCTAGCGTTTCATAGTAGGCCGCCTACTTAGCTAGCACCACTATAAGCTTAATGCTTTCCCTTGCTGATAGGTAAAAAGTACCCTGCGCAGCGTGGGTCCACATGAGCCTGTCTTTTAACTCAGGGCCTTTTTGCCTTATTTTATTCCTGCTTAGGCCTTATTATCGGCCTCTTTCAGGGTCTCCTAAATAAAGGGCAGCTCCTGCTGCCTGCTTCGTCCTTGTTGTCCGTTGTTGGGAAAAGAAAGCACCATGCTGGGCCTTGAAACTCTTTTTTACGTAGGTTTGAGCTTCCACACCGGAAGCACAGCTTGGATCTGTTTTCGTTTTTACTGTTGACGAGACGTGTCCATATCCCAGACATTTGTAACATCTCGTTACTTCGATTTTTTTTGGAATTCGGCAGCTTACAAAGCCAACTTGTAACCTGCCTTTCTTTTCTACTTGTCTGGCAGATACTTCGTCCACCTTACTTAAAGCCAGCCTCTGTCCTTTGGCATTTGGCTTTAAGAGAGCAACTTCTGGCTCCTGGCTCTAATGTCCAAAAGTCCTAGCAAAGGCCTCTTTGACCTCATCTTCCTCTACAATGGCATCCAACTCTCGGACCTCTAATGTCACTTTTTTGTCACTCATTTCGACAGTACCCTGTCCAGCTACTGATTTTTCAATTTGCTGTAAGAATGCAGCAGCATTCTCTACACCTTTGGCTTTAATAAGTATGTCTCTTTTTTTTGTAGTAACAACACTCTGGACTGCCACTTTAGCCTTATCGTGGTCAAAGTTCGCCTTCATAGTATTCAGCACCTTTAGAAAGGTCTGCCCTTCGGCCATCTTCACTACTACTGTTGTTGTCACATCTACTTTTTTCTTCTGGCTAAAGTCTATCAAACTACTAATGAGTCACTGAGGAAAACTGTCATAGGGTCAGGCCTAAGGCGATGTGGGTTTTGCCAGCAAAAGGCAAAAAGTATGCCAAGGTTCCTGGTCCTCATGAAGAAAGTCGACTTGGTCAGGGTCGGGACTGGCATAGGGTCCGTAGGGGAGACAAAAATGGGTGGTGTCCTTTCTGAACTACGTAACACCACCCTCAAGTGCCATGATGCCCCCACCAAGGCACTCAAAAGAGCCATGGCAGACGCAGGTAGCGTAAGAATCTCTGCCACGCGCCTAACCTGAGAGAATAGGGATGTTGAATCGACAGTGACAGAGTAGGACGTCGAAGTGGCAGTAAGGGGATGCTTTGACGAAGGGCTATATGGCCTACGTCGAGGTACCTGCGATGGCAGCCCCAAGCCCTGACAAGAAGGACCACATAAGTCTTGGCTGGATAAACTGCCGGATGCGGCTAAGATCATCAGTGGAGCGCTGTTTCAGGTACCTGAACTTTGGCCATTTTGCGGAGCAGTGTGGTGGACCTGACAGTACTTAGGCATGGCGAAGGTCTGGTGAAAAGGGCCACTTGTCAATAAAATGCTCTTAAAAAGAAGTGAGCTGTTTTCTGTGTGAGAACATGGTCCAGAAACCGGACACTGGAAACATCGCTGGGACCACCAGGTGTCGAACGCCACATGCTTCTGCAGGGGCAGCTCAGCGGAAATGGCGGTGATTCTGCAGATGAACCTTGATAGAACCATGCTTGCGCATGATCTGCTGAACTAGTTTTCCCCTGGGGTGTGAAGTTGCTCTTTATAAATGAGTCATCCATCACGTTATCAGGTTTGGGCTGGTACTGCAACAGGATTGGATGCATTGCCATGCTGATTCGCAGCGACAGGCTCTTCGTATCTGACACTGGAAGCAGAGACTATTTAGTGTGAATCAGATGTGGAAGTGTATTCTATGTGAGTTGCAACATTTATCCTAACATTCTGATTGACGACTTTAGAGGTTGGCTTACTTACCCTAAGAATGCTGTTTACGTGTGTAAGGAGAATAGCAACATCGTTCTGGCCGGCAACTTCAACTCTAAGGACATCGCGTGGGAGAAAACAAGAACTTAATTCATAGGGCGAGTGGGGCTAGAGATGGTCACAAGGCTAGATCTCATCGTCATGGACTCTGGTGGATCAGCTACAGTTAGGTGACCCAGAAACCGGTGCACAATCATCGACCTTACATTGGCGTCATTACAAATGTCGGCAGGGGTGTCTGACAGGCGGATTCTCAAGAACTACACTGCTAGTTACCACCAATATGTCAGCTTCATGGTAAACGAAGAACATGGTACAAGCTTGCGAGAAGGCGCACGGCTTGGTGGAACGTGGTGAAGCTCAATCGATATTTGTTGCGGAAAGCCATGACAAGCGTGCTCTCTCCTGCCAATTCAACCAGGATTATTAACTCGGTGTAGGTCGAGACTTTCGTAGGTGGAACCATAAGACGTGTCAAGGAGTGGTATGCCACTTGTATGCCCTAAAAAAATGCCAGGCAGGGCCAGCGTTCGTGCTACTGGTGGACTGAGGAAATTGCCAAATTGCGTGGAAAGGTGCAGCGCCTACGCTGTCTTGCACAGCAACACAGAAATACTGGAGATGTGGAGGTGGCTGTAGCTCCATACAGTTCCGTTTCTGCGCATTGAACTGTTAAGCAAGTGGTGGAAGATCCAAAGGCTCATCCTTTTGGATACAGCCAAACCATCTCTCTTGGTTCCGTCGTCACTCTGACCCTTGAGCATGCTGGACAATGCTGGGAAAATGCTCAAGAGGCTGATATTAACTTGTTTAAGAGGAGAAGTCAGTCGTTCGGACATTCAGTTCGGTGTTAGAGGGGGAAGTTCGACGCTCATGGCTGTGGCTGTGGTTCTTGAATCGGTGAGGGGGGCGTGGAAACCCTCACATAAAATGAGGAGTGCCTGTGTCCTGGTGACTCAAAACATGCAAAATGCCTTCAACTCAGCCAAATGGTCCAACATAACGAGGGCTCTAAGGCACCAGAATGCGTCGAACTACCTCAGAAAGATACTGGATAGCTATCTCAAGGATCAAGTTTTTTAGTACGACATGAAGAACGGACCAAAAGAGAGGAAATGGACGTCAGAAGTCCTTTAGGGCTCTGCCCTTGGCCCCAGCTTATGGAACACGGTCTATAATGAACTTCTGCGCCTAAAAATGCCCCGTAGGTCAAGCAGACGGGCTTTGCTGATAACATACTATTGCACATCACAGCGAGATTCTGAGAGGAGGCCAAGCTCGAAGTCCAGTGGGTGGTTGAGATAGTGCCGGAGTAGCTGCGGGATCCCAGTTACGAACTAGCGATCAACAAGACGGAAATGGTGGTCCTTACCACACAAAGATGGTTCGGGAGTAACTTTCACCTGAGCGTTGCGGGTGAGACAATCTGCGCAGGCCTAGTTGTGCGTTACCTGGGGGTGTGGGTAGACTTACCGCTTGCCTGGTGGGAGCACATCAGGAGAGCAGCCGACAAAGCTGCCAACGTTACGGAAGCGCATACACGGTTAATGGCGATTGTTGGGTTTCTGCGAAAAGCCAAAAGGAGGCTTCTGGCGTCTGTTTCCAACTTAATACTTCTGTACGGCATGGAGGTGTGGGTGCACAGTTTCGAGCTCTTGGTAGATGCACTGGTGAGACAGGACGTCCAAGAGCACACTACGGTGCAGCGCATCGGATTTTTTAAGATCGCCTGTGCTTACCACACGGTCTACTCTGCTGTTGTTATGGTGATAGCACGAACGATTCTTGTCGTGTTGCTTCCACCGAAAAGGCAAAAAAAATTCCTGGGTTTCAGTGACAAAAGTGACAGCGATAGGTGTCATACTTATCAAGGCTGAAGGTGCAAAGAATGCTCTTGCGAATTGGAAAGTCGGTGGCTGGACAAGGTACTGTCAAAATGAGCAACAAAAAAGTGACATTAGAGGTCCAAGACCTGGATGCTATTGTTGAGGAAGATTAGGTTAAAGAGGCTTTTGCTAGGACTTTTGGACTCAGGTGCCAGAAGCCAAAAGTAGCGCTCTTAAAACTGAATGCCAGAGGACCATGGCTGGCACTGATAACTCTTGTGAAAAAAACCGTATCGAAAAATCACATAGTAAAACCATAAAAAAAAACCACATAAAACCACGTAGTCTTACTACTCCGTTTTCATGCGGTTTCTTGTCTTAAATTACCATGTGGTTTTTAAGTAAAATCATATGGTTTTTACAAGCTTTTCTTTATTGTTTATTAATAAAAGGAACTATTTCTACTTAAATTTAAGTATTAAAAAATCTTATAACGCATTAACAATTAATACGAAAATAAAACAAAAGAAAAAAAGCCTCTAAGGAGAATTAAACTTTGGCTTACAGATTCTTAGCCAAGTATCTTATCCATTGGGCTATAGTGGATTTGTTTCTAATTTTGTGTCCTTATCAGGTACAGAAGGCACAGTATTCTGTTATTTGTCCTTGTACATAACTAGTTATTTACATATAAACTACAGTAAAATCGTGTGAATTTGTGTATGCAATAAAATTAACTTGTTATTAATAATACGTGTCAAGATATTTGTTTCTAAGATAAAATAGCTATGGCAATTAAACCTTTAATTTAATTCGTTGATTATACATACTTAAATGATAAACTTTTCGTTCTTACATTATCCAATAATTAAATTGATATCTAATTAATAATTAATCAAAATAATAAATGTATTTTACTATTTAGTTGTGAATGAAAAAAATTTAAGCTCAATATTAATATTCTGAAAATATATATTGCAAATAAAAATCCTTGAAATTTTTTTATTATTAATAGAAGTATGTGCAAATACCAATAACATAATACTATACCTTCTGTAGCTAATAAAGACGAACAATTCTAAGCCAGCATCAAGTCCCCTCTGGTGACGTGGATGAGAAAGTTAAGTACACAAATTGTTTTTTATATTTTATTTAAAGTAAAATCGTAAGTATTAATTTCATCTATGAATTCCGAGGATTTAAATTAATGATACATGATTTTATGATATTTATTTTCTGGTAAGTTTTACAAAAATTATAGTGCTAAATCACTCATTATTTTTTCGTTTTTGTATTCTTAAATATATAGCAAAAAATATCGGTTATAATTTTGATTAGTTATTTAATAAATATTAATATAATTATTTGTTAATGTATGACTAAAAAGTGTATCTTTTTGGTATGTATAATCAGCAAATTGAATTATAAGTTCGATTGCCGTAGCCATTTTAGCTCGAAAACAAATATCTTAAGACATATTTTAGTAACAATGTTAAATTTATTAAATACACATATTCACACGATTTCACTGTAGTTTATATGTAAAGAACTAGTTACGTAATTTTACTCTAGTCCAATGAATAGGATACTTGGCTAAGAATCTGTTTGCCAAAGTTTAATTCATTGTAAGGTTTTTTTCTTTTTTTGTTTTATTTTTATATTTATTAGGATTGAAATAAGGCAAATCGGCCTTGAGTTGTAAGACAGGCTTATGTGGACCCACGCTGCGCTGGGCACTTTTTACCTATATGCAAGGAAAAGCATTAAGCTTGTAGTGGTGCTGGCTAAGTAGGCGGCCTTCTTTAAAGCGCTAGACAGGGTGCTGGTCCTCAAAGACCCCTAGTCCTACTTAGGACTCGAGAGAATTAGCACCTCTAGCAAATGGTGGTGAGTTAGCTTGTTTATACTGTAAGATGCAATGGTTTCCCTGGTTGCTCCACCTTAAAGTAATGCTAACGCGGTTTCGGGGTGGATTAAAAGCCACGCGGCATAAGGGTGGTGGTTTAGGGGGTATGGGTGGTCTATTAAAAAAAATCCACCGAATCCTACAGTACCGCTGTTCCTGCAATGTGCCTCAATGCATTTTCCCTTCCTTCACAAAAAAAAAAAAAAAAAAAAAAACTACTCATTTTACTACTGTAACTACTACTACTAAGGTGGTTTGGGAAGGACTTTCACTTGAACGTGATGGGTGAGGCAATGTGCGCAAGCGTGGTGGGGTGCTACCTGGGGGTGTGGGTCGACTCATGGCTCACCTTCTGGGAGCATATTAAGAAAGCTGCCAACAAAGCCGCCAAGGTTGCGGGAGCGCTAACATGGTTTATGTCGAACGTTGGGGGTCCGCGAGACGCCAAAAGACGGCTCCTGGCTTCGGTCTCTAACGTGATACTGCTGTCCAGCTCAAAGGTGTGGGTGGATGCGTTAACGAGACGGAACGTCTGAGAGTGCCTTATTTTGGTGCAGCGCATCGGATCTCTAAGGATCGCTTGCGCCTACCGCACGGTCTCCTTCGCTGCTGTTATAGTGATAGCTTGAACTATTTCCATCGTGTTGCTTGCACTGGAGCGTCGAAGGAAATTCCTAGACTGTGGTGACGAAAGTGATGGCGACAGGTGGGAGAAAACGTTGACGACGTGGCAACAAGATTGGGATCGGGCTAGTGTGGGTAGATGAACACACTGGCTGATGATCCCAGACCTGTGACCATGGGTGGAGAGGAGGCATGGCGGTGGACGGTTACGTCGGGTCAGTGAAGCGTTGCAAGAAGTAAGAGGAGAAAGCTGACGTGCAGGACGCTGAAGCTGCCCTTCAGGCAGTAGCAAGGGAAAGCATTAAATGTTATAGTGCTAGAGAACGGGTGCCAATCTTCAGGGATCCTGAGCCTTTTTCGGGACTTGAGAGGATTGGCACCTCTAGCAAACGGTGGCAAGTTAGTTCGTTAATGCTGTGAGACGCGATGGTCTCCCTGGTGGCTCCAACTTGAAGTTATGCTAACGCGGTTCTAGGGTGAACGAAAGCCACGCGGCGCGGCATGGAGGGAGGGCTTTAGTGGGTATGAGTGGTCTAAAAAGAAAAATTCACCGTGTCTCACACCACCACTGTCCCTGTGGTGTGCCTTAATGCACTTCTCCTCTCTCCACAAAAAAAAACTACTACTACCTCCACTAGTACTACGGAAAATGTTCATGCTATTGGTTGACTGTCGACATTGCTAACCAGCGTAGAGTCGTACAGCACCTGCAGCGTCTTGCACAGCAACACAAAAATTGCGAAGATGCTAAGGTAGCCGTTGCTGATTACAAGAGCGCAAAAATGACCTTAAAGAGAACAATCACGGTGAACAAGAATTGATGCTTCCGTAATCTTATCGCTGAGATAGATAGGGACACATGGAGTCTGGGTTGCTCTATTGCGTGAAAAGACTGCGAGGCTCCGACCTTCCACCACCGATGGAATCTTCTTTTTTGGAGATGGTGGTCTATTGGCTCTATCCAGAATATCGTCAAACGGGGTAAGAGAACTTTAATGCTGGCCAAGTTTCTCTTTATACCCTTGATAAAATGAGGTTGGTAGTGTCGGAGACAGCGGGGTGAATAGCCCCTGGTTCAGATGAGGTGCCATAAAAATTCCATAAGGTCATAGCTGTAGAGAAGCCATATGTTTTGTTGGACATGTTTGATGTGTGCCTGCCCGTTGGATTCTTCAGTGAGCATTGGAAGATCCAGAAGCTTGTTTTTTCGGACAAGGGCAAATCACTTTTCTCAATCACATCATTATTCCGACCCTCAGGTATGTTTGACAATTTTAAAAAAATGCTTGAGAGGCTGATAACAACAAGCTTGAAAGAGAAAAAACAGCTTTTTGGACAACCAGTATGGGATTTAAAAGCGGCATTTGATGGTCATGGCTGTGGCTCAGGTTTTTGAGTTGGTTAAGAAGACATGGGAACTCTCATAAAACGAGAAGCGTCTGTGTTCTGGTGACTCTTCACGAAAAGAATGACTTAAATCGTCCAACACAATAAGGGCTTTTGAAGCACCAAAATGTACCAGACTACCTAAGAAATATCCTGGATATTTACCTCCAGAATCAAGTACTCTGATACGACATGAAAGACAGACCAAGTGAGAGGCGTCTGACGCCGGGGGTCAGACAGTGATCTGCCCTTGGCCATGGCCTTTGGAACCTGCTTTACAATGAACTCCTGCGCTCTGAAATTTAGGAGACAAGCTGATGGGCTTTACTGATGACATAGCGTTGCACGAAACAGCAAGATCTAGAGAGAAGGCTGAGCGAAAAATATGGTGGACGTTTACAACGGTGTTGGAGTTGCTTTGGAATAACGTTCTCGAACTTACGATAAAAAAAACAAAGATGATCCTTCTCACCAGGCAAAGATGGTTTGGGAAGCACTATCACCTGACCATTGAGAGTGAGATTAATCTACACGAGTTTAATGGTGTGGTTCCTCGGAGTGTGGATAGATTCACGGCTTACCTTCTGGGAGCACATCAAGAGAGCAGCCGATAAGGCTGCTAGGGAATCTAGAGCACTTTCACGGTTAATGCCGGATAATGGGGGGTTACGAAAAGCGAAAAGATGGCTTTTTGCGTTGGTCTTTAACTCTATCTTGCTGTACGGCGTGAAGTTATCGGTAGACACGCTCACGAGTAGGGACATCTGGAAGCGCCTTACTTTGGTGCGGTGCTTGGAATCCCTGAGGATCGCGTAGGCCTATACCATGGTTTCCTCCACTGCCACTATGGTTATAGTACTAGCAATTTCCTACATGCTGCTTGCGCTAAGGTGGTGTAGAAAATACCTTGGCTGTGGTGATGAAAGGGACAGCGACAGCCAGCAGTAAACGTTGATGATGTGGCAACACAAGTGCGATTGGGCTGGTATAGGTAGATAAACGCACTGGTTAATATCACACCTATAACCATTGGTCAATAGAGGACTCAAAGAGATGAATTACTGAGTCCCCTAGCTCACCTCTAGGCATGGCTAGTTTAATATCTATCTTTATCGCATTGTGGAGGTAGCATAACTTAGATACATTTACTGCCATGCAATGTATGATACCGCCAAACATACGCTTTTCGTATGCGAGAGATGGTGCCGTTAGCGTCAGCAGCTGGTTAACCATGTTGCATGCCACTTGATTCTAAAACTGTTATCTCTGAGATGATACGTACGGAAGAGGGGTAGAAGGTAGTAAATAGCTCAAATGGGTCTATTATCTAGTGAAACACAGAAGTGGAGAGAGCTGCCACGCATGAAAAAGCATCAAGCATTTAGTGATGCTTGCAAAAAGTGTAGATTATAATGAAGCGCTAAACAACGGGTGCTGATCCTCAGGGATCCTGAGTTCTTTTAGGGACTCAAGATGATTGGTACCTCTAGCAATGGGTGGCAAGCTTGCTTATTGGACTGTGAGATATGACGCATCCCCTGGCTACATCACCCAGAACTAATGCTTACGTGATTCTGAGGGAAACGAAAGATTATTAAAAGTACGCTATTTCTTAATTTTTGTATAGTTTTGAGATCTTTTTCGAAATCATTTCCGCAAGATTTTTGAGCTTTATTTATAAGATACTTAGTCTGATTTTATCTATGTCATTTTAATTTAGTACTTATGTAAATGTATAATATCTATGACGATTAAAGGTGATGATTTCTCGTACTGTTAGTTGTATCACGTAGAACTTGGTCTGTTCAGAAACTTTTATATTATTTTGCAGCTTATTGTTTGCAATACGTTAACTTACATCTTTTTTAAAGGAATGCCCATAAGTGTATTTACTTGATGATAAATTCTCGTTAGTGCGAGAAATTGTAAGAATGTTTGCTTTGTTTACTATTCAAGATTGATTTTTTCTAGGGGTGTTAGTCGCTATATACCATTTTACCACTGGCGTGGCTGAAATTTTTTAGAATCATTTTTAAAGTAACTGTGGATTTAATTTATTTTAAAATTTTTAGAATGTTCTGAGAAACAAGATTTAATTAAGAAAAAAAAAGAAAAAATGAGTTTTCATCACTCTGTTTAATGGGTAACAAAATTTGTTTAAATGTGTCCCTTGAAGTTTGTAGTGTAGTTGCAGAAGATGATGAAGTAGAAAATTTGGTAGAGGATTTTATTTTAATGAGCTTATTATTAAAGATAAAATAATTTATTATTTACGTAGTCGCTCATAACAGTTAGAGAGAATATAGATCAAGATGTCGATAAAAGAGAATTGACTAGTATTTTATTTTAATGACTATCTTGATAGAATTTGATAGGAGATAATAAAAAAAAAAAGTTTTTTGGCATACTTTTGAAACTAAATATATGGTCGTTATAACTATTCTAGTACAAGGAGTTTAAGTTTCATAATTCTATGGCCCTACTATTAGTTATTCTTGTCTATTCGTGTCTTTGACTTTCTTCACTCAATTTTGTCTAAAGCGGTTAAAAGAGCATGTTAATTTTATTTGTGGCTCATATTCTTTAATTTGTTGTTGTTTTAATTGAAATTTACATAGGCCTAAAAGGTTTTTGATTTTACTAACTTTACTTACCTCCTACAATTTAGTCATCTCTTGACTTCCACCTTCCATGAGTACATCATACACAAGAGACGTCAGAAGTCTATTGTATTAGGTAAAGTAACTTAGGTGTATTTTATGGATAGTGTAATCTCAAACTAATCTAAAAGACAACCAAAAGCAGCAAAAGCCCATTGAAACTAAATCTTATGACAGAAGCTGAACAGAAATCACATTTTTTTTTTTTCGTAAAAATTTAGATTCACGTAGAACTGTGATCTCTGGAAGGACTGCACTGAACATCAATGATACAAAAGCAGCAGCAACACTAGTAGTCATTGTATCTTAGCCAACAGTTGGAAAAATACATAGTGGCAGGCATTATAATCATAAAAGGACTGAAGTTGAAAGCCAGTGGATACTTGGATACCTTAGCAAAGGGTGTAACAGAAATCTATCTAAAGATATACTTTAAAATGGATGAGTTGAAAAAGTGATTGAACTAATAGCTAGCCTTAAAGGATTGTAAAGCATCAGGGGGTTAGGAGCCAAAATAATTATAGCTAGTGTCTAGTGGTATTATCAAAATCTTCAGGTTAAAGTAAAGTTTGTTAGAATAAGGGATTAATAAATTAGAAGTAAAATGTACAACAATGAGCAAAGCATAGTAACTTTGCAATTAATCTAAATAGTCATCTGTGTAGTCAACTTTTATCGAAAAATTGTTTTGATTCTGAGAAGAAAGTTCTTTTACGTGATAATAATTTTACGTTCGATTAGGCAGTGAAAAAAAATTTTGTTGTGAAAGCAGTGACTTTTACGTAGTGAACATGCTAACCGTAAATAGTGACATGAATGTTTTGAAGTTAACAAAGTAGCAGAAGAAATCGAACAAACGCCAAGGAAATTGAACATAACATTTTTGAAGAGAAGTTTGGTTCCAGTCGAAAAAACCAGCAAATACTAAGCATTGAAGGCATAGAATAAATTTTTTGTGAGTTCTTTATGTTAGATGCACTACTAATGCTTTAATTATTTTGTCTTCTGATTTGATTGACATTTACGGATATTTCCCAATTTCATGTTTTAATTCTTATATACAACACAATCAAATGACTTTTATGCTTTTTTATTATATCAAATGTAAGAAAAACTACTTCTCTGGCTATTTATTATTTGGATCTTTTCTTTAAACTAATGACTGTACTGACAATATTAGAAACCATAACTAATACTTAAAGATCTTAGCTTCGTAAAGTAACATACTTACTTATAAAATGATACTTGAATTAAAGAGTACAAACAAATTAAATAGTATCTCACTCCAGATAGTTGTATTATTGCAGACCTGGTATTTTTTCAATTATAATTTCGACTAAACGAACAGAATATTTAAAATAGTTTTTCTCAATATGACATTGAAATCATTTAGATTTTAAAATATTGTTTATTTATTAGTCTCACGTTATAAAGTCTCAAATATCTTTATTATTGGCTTTTTTTAATACATTTTTGAAAACCTGTTTTCAAATTCACCGGCCTTTTGTGAGCTTTGTCTGTTCACAGAATGTTAAATTTTTTAAAGAAAACAGTAATTATTCAGTTATTTGACATAATAAAGTTTCAATTTTTTTCAATGTTAGCTCTGTAAGCTATTTTTTAAAAGCTATTTTTAAATTCACCTGCTTTTCTGGATTGACGTTCAATCAGAGAACAAGTACAAAGGCTTTATTTCTGTAAAATTAAATATTTTAAAATAAGTTAGGAAATAAGTAGCATCAAACTGGATTAACTGTAAGTACGATATGTATGTCATATAGGTAAAAGGTAATGTTACGCGTGCTCTCATTCATATCAAAATCGGTACAGGTTTAATAATCTAACTTGTATGTAAAAACATTTCTCTAAAAAATATGGCTCACTGTTTTTGATAATTTCGTCCCCACACTAGTGTAAGAGTTACACTGGTGCAGTGATTCAGGCGTTGAATACCACATATAAAATTATTACTCATGCGGAGAATGTGTTCAGATTAGAATTATTGGCGTTGACAAGAAAAGGTGCACCAATTATTGATAATAATTGGCTGTAAGTGTTGAGCATCATAAATGAAGACAGCAGTATAGGTGGTATTTTAATCAACAAAATGGTTAAAGTGTTATTAAACCGAGTGTTTTCAATGATTATTTGTTTTAAAAGCTTGGTTAATGTATTTCAGATTTAAAAATTTTATCCAAAGAAATTCTGGTTTTCGAAGCACACTTGCACTCAACCAGGTGTGATAAGAGAGATAGTCCAAAAAAAGTAACATTGTTTAGGGAACAATAGAGTACCAGCACCAGTGCAACCTAGCAAATGAAATATTTCTACCGCAATCACTTTCAAGAAAAATAGTCAAATAAAGATTTGTAGTGATTCTTACGTCAAAATAAACCCTTAAAATGACGAGACACCTTCTACCTCTTGTTCTAGATGTTCTAGTGATCTATTAAGGGAATACAGTACAGTAAAAATAAAATTAATACCAAGCATATTAAAAAATAAAGCTTAATGCTGCGTCACAAGCGTTAATTACCACTAACACACTAATGCTTATTTCATCATACTCCTTGGGCTTATAGTATCGTATTCATGCTTCACTGGCTTTGAAGAAAGATTGGAACGTTTGTGTTAAATATTTAAGGTATACGTATATTTTTTGACGATATTTGTGTAATAAAATGTGGCTAAACCTTAGAGCACATATACCTGGAGGGAGCATACAATGCTTCGGCCGCGAGACTAGCAAAGAGAGAGAGGGCCCGTAAAGTAGGATATGCTTTCCCTCTTTTACACTCCGATGATTGGCTAGCCCCCTTCCGCGTATATAGCTATAGTTGTCTCTAAGAGTAGAGCTGGTAAGAGAAAAGAGCGTATATATATATA